>JAYMFT010047965.1:0-15353 GCA_038088735.1 Panulirus argus
TGTGTGTGTGTGTGTGTGTGTGTATGTGTGTGTGTGGAGTCCAACACAAATACAAAGTCACCGAATGAAGGGAAAACAGAAGTTTTCTGAGTTCGTCAGTCATCATGCTTACGGTTAACGGCTCGCAACCTGGCAGGCGGAGCTAGGTGTGAAGGTTTTAGTCACCCCGCTGGGAGTAAAATGTTGATGGCTGTGAGTTAGGAGGGTGATAACATGTAGGCTGGTGGCTTTTCTAAATTGGGTTGAAACAGAAATACAATGAACGTTGGGTTTTTGAGGTTTGGCAGGACCGACTTTATGTAAATTATCAGATTTTTTTTTGTGGTCCCTATCTTTTTTGGTATATATTAAGCGTGGCAAACTATCTGTAACTTCAGTAGATATTTTTAAGTGAAGATTGTGGATAGAAGGATGTACAGTTTGCGCATGAACTTCGAATAAGTTCCAACCTTTCGGTAGCCATGCAGTGAGAGTGTGCATGGTGTCAAAGGTGTTCATAATTTTCGATTGGTTTTACATTAACGGCCTTAATGACCCTTGACAGCTGATATGCCTAAAGCCCAAATACCCAGTCATTTGCTGGTGTTGGTCGTGGATCCCCGTACAAGAAGTACACCATATGACGGTAATTTTGTCGTGGTTAACTTTGTAGAATGTCAGCAAAAGAGAAGCTGAATTAGAGTTCTTAAATAGGTAAGTGAGTGTAGTCAGGTGAATGATATTTATCAAGAGCAATAATTTTGGCCGAATTCATCTTGTGTTGACAAACGGCACCTCGTCCATTCTTCGTGATCACAGAGGTAAATGACACCGGTAAGAATGAGATAATATGTCATGGACACTGGTTTCGAGACAACTTCCTTTGGTCACGTTATGGCCAGCGAGGTGGGCACGTATGTACCACACACGACCGCAACATATACCGCTATTTGTCTGGAAGGGCCCGGAAGTCTTCTGTAGTGGTGACGAATTCGTAGGTAGCTTGGCCGGCCCGAGTACAGAAATTGCTTCTGGCTCGGACGAGTTCCCGAAATCAGCCTGACTCAGACACAGCTACGCTGGCCTGAAGCGCTAACTTTTCACTTCTAAGAAAACAGTCGACTGGCTGGAATAATCCATCCCTTTATTCCCCCTATTCTATTGACTGACATTTCCTACAGCTCACCCTCGTATCTCTCTTAGTTACGTTGCAATATCCGCATCGTATATTAAGTAATTCTTACATGCCGATTCACCGTGCATAGCAAAGGTACAGTTATGCTTGCCGGCCTTTGGAAATTATAGGTCAGGTTGTGAAAATTTCAGCTTTTGAACCACTGGCTCCTCAATGCGCTCAGAAAGTTCTAGAGCAGATGGAACAAACATGGCAAAGTAAATGGATGTTGGCATATGAAAATAAAACCCACAAGGTTTAGTCTGAGTCTGACACTTTCCTCAATGGATCTGTTTATTTACGAAAGTGATCGGATTGTTGAGAGGATAAGTATAACATATTAAGTACTTAAGATGACTATATATATTCTGAATCTTACAAACCCAACCAGTTTGTACAATTCCTGGCCAAATTCAGATCACAAGAACGTTGGTGAAGATGCATTCGCTCGTATCTACCTACAGCTGCTCACAGAAATTAGAAAGCACATGCAAACGAGTGAGTGATCGCCAAAGACTCACCGGCAACTGAATGTCCGCCCCACCCACCCACCCACCGGGGCGGCCCCGAGCCGTGATAATGATGTGAGTGGGAAGAGGAGGCCAGTCAAGTGCCGGGAAGCACAGAGGCAGGATGAAGTTGACCATCGCGCTCTTGGTAGCGGTGTTGACCGTCACCGTCAGGTCCGAGAGGGATGACAGGTTTTTCAATGGAGGTTTCTACACAAACAGGGAGGATGGCAACTTGTAAGTACCCCCGAGGAAGCTTGGTTGTTAAAGCCTTCTCGCTGTAGGTAAACACCATTCCCGAGAGGAAATTTGACCCATTTAACGAAGAAGCACTCACTCTAACCGTAGATAAATGTTTTGATAGAAATTATAGACCTTATAGGATTTAGTTAGATGTACTATAATTTTTGAGGTAAAACAACTTATTTTACAGTATATTTTACCTTTGAAAACTTGAGATGTATTTATTTCTCCCGCAGGGTCCAGACCCTCCTTATCTGTTACCTTAACGACAATAATAAGCCTTTAGTTTACATGGACATCATAAATAGACTGGAAAGTGTGAATGAATTTACTTAGATGTAAAGTCACTAACCCATCAGACACCCAGGTTGATAGTTCGGGTATTATATTTCCCTTTGTGATGGCTGCCTTTCACTTACCACAGAGAGAGAATATGTATATGAACAGTATGCATGTGCGAAGGTATACGCACCGTATAGAAACGTATGTCTGAATGCCGGTGCATAAAGTATCATATACATAGATGTGTACGCCTCTGGTTTGGAGAAGATATACATGTTAAAAGTATGTATTTGCCAAGGTATACACGTTATGTATATATGCGTATGTCTAGATGCCAGTATCATACATAGATGTGTACGCTTCTAGTATGGACATGTAATATGTGTGAACCCCTTTAGATTTTTCCTTTATTGTGTACAGGGAAATGTTACTGGGTTAACATGAATTTGGTAAACTTTTGAGTCGATTGATTGTATTCCCTCGGCACTTTGAAACATTTATCATTTACATATAAGGAACTTGATGTATGAATGTATTACGAACGGTTAAGCTTATATTTCTAAGTGTGTTCAGTGCAGAGTTCAACTTTGTAAATTTTGAAACAGAAATTTACAAGGCCATGTTCTAAGATTGTAGGTGAAGGGGTGGGCAGTAGGAAAAACTACTTTTGAGTGGCACATGTATGTTGACACTGAGAAAAATGAGTTGTATGAATTAAAAAAGTATGATTAAGACAAAATTAGAATGAATCGTAATGTGAATAAGAGACAAAAATCAAAAGTATGAATAAGACAAAATTAGAATAAACCGTAGTGTGAATAAGAGACAGAATTATAATGAATCGTAGTGAGGCGTTTAAGAGGATAGTGTTGGCATGTCACAAGTGATCCTTGTTAAATGCTAGTGAATGGACTATGTGCAGGAGAGATGAGACGGCGTTTGAATGGCTTAATGGAGCGCGTAGGCGTTACTTAAGGACAAGGGGAGGTATTGGGCAACATGTTCAAGGTTAGGGTGAGAGAGATAGAGGTGTGGATTCTTGGATGTTTAGGGTCTTTAAGCGTTTGAAGGAGATGTTGGCTGTAGGTTGAAGAGTAAGTCTGAAAAAGGGTTTGCATGGTGGGGTTGCTGTATGTGGATGAAGCTTGTGTCAGGCTGAAAAGGACGAATATTTACAATTGAGATTATCTGGAGGAACGTGGACTATAAACAGTTGAAGTTGGTGTTTCAAGAATGAAAGTCGTAAGGTCATATAATGTGAGTAGATTACTATATGCCAAGTTTAGGACAGATGGTAGATAGACACATGCAGTGCTCGCTTTGTGAAAGAGCTTAAGATGTTTATTCACGTGTGGCTGAATTTGTTTAAGAAGGCGTAGTCCATTGGACTTTCCCGATTCCTCTATCAAGGAATAAAGTATTGAAACATTTTGTGTATGGCGGTGAAACTTGGTTACATGGACAAAGATTAACACGGAAGTTGAGATTGCTGTCGTCGGACTTGGATGAGAAGTCAATCGTGGAGTAAGCGGTCAAGAAAGTGAAGGGTGGAAAACCAGTACGGTAGAGGATAGTTGCTGGAGGGGGCAGGCAGGAATGAGGAAAGATTGACCCAGGGAATGTGGGTGTCGATCGACATTCTGGATGTCTCGTTAACCGTGTAAGCAAGTTTCATGAAATAATACGAAGTCGGTGATTGTAACTTTGTTCAAATGGCGTTATTTCAGTGTTTGTTTTTAGTAAACAGTTGGACAAAGCATTCAGAGGAGATGCGCACATACATCACTAATTATTGGGGGTTTTACTTTTTTTTTTTGCTAGTTATTGACATAAACTGATCATCTGTATCTAGTTAGTTATTATAGATGAGTTTTCCTTTTCTAGATTGTGTTTGACTTCACCTGGGAAAATAGAATCACAGTCTTGTCCAGGGTTAAGTAATACATTACCATGTAAAGCAATTCTGTTTCTTCAGAGAGAGGAACACACCTGCACATTCACGCTTCACAAGTCATGCAGAACTTGGGAACCAGAAATAACTACAGGCAAAGCCTAGTGCGGACCTCAGCTCCACGAGGGGGTGCTGGCTAAGCAGGAAGGGGTAGCTAACTAGATTTATGCAGACACTTGTGACGTAGTGGCGGGCACAGCTGCCAGGAGCATGACGATGATGATGATGTTACCAAGCGTTCACTGGCAAGGCTTCTGGACTTCACCCCCCTTATCTCGTGTGATCTTTTCCCTGGAAATACTTTGGCTGACGTATCATGTGTTAATTCAGATTTCAGACGGTTATTTACGGTTAAATATAATGATTTCAGTTTTCTAGCACTTTCTGAAAATATGATAAAGAACATGAAGTATTATTTATTTTTCTGGAACGTATATGCTAATGATAGGTTTTGTTCGCACCCGCTACAGTAAATTTAGAACTTAAATGTCCCTTGGCACATATATTTTTTTAATTTTAGTTGGAGGAGATTGTTCAAATTTACCGAAGGAGTTACAGATCCAGAATTTAAACTGTAGGAAGTACCTATCCTGCAGCCTGATTTAAATTAGACGATATTTGTTACATTAATTGGTACACTAAAGGCGTATTTATATTACAGAGTTTGGTGGAAATAATTAGTGAACTTAAGAATATTTCTTCTTTTTATGTTAGTCTACATCGAGTGCAACGGGGGTGCGTTTCACTGTGGTGGCGTGTGTGGACACCGATGTGTCACCGCCCTCATCCGGATCTCATATGGTAATCCTAACCGTATCACAACAGGGGCTGGGGGCAGGAAGGACATAGAAAGTTGCCACCCCAAGTTTCACCGCCACTTTTTCCGTTTGACGTCCGCGTCCAGATTATGGTACAGCTTGTGCATTTTGATAAACTTCACTGTTCTTACTACATGCGTCTTGCACGGACGGATCATCCATCCAGATTACCTACATGATCTTAGAGATATCAGGGTTGAGGGAGAGAGGAGGATTTTGCCCACTGCATAATCCAGCAGAACTGGATAGATTTCCAGCTCTCCCGGGGCTGTGATGGGTCGGTGTCAGTGCCGTCCTTTAAGAAGTATTCTCCCGCTGTTGTAGTTGCGCCTCTTAAATTTACGAAATGAGAAAGATCCATGGAACTCAAACGAAGTATGGAGATTTCCCATGAAGAAGGAATTCAGTTTTGTGGAAAATGACTCTAAATATGACCACTTTTTTATGGTACCGTAGAGGGTTTGTGTTAATTTAGCCTAGTATATGCACTTTTTTATGGTACCGTAGAGGGTTTGTGTTAATTTAGCCTAGTAATATGTAAATATGACCACTTTTTTATGGTACCGTAGAGGGTTTGTGTTAATTTAGCCTAGTAAATATGCCGCTTTTACAATGATACATTGAGGTTTTGTGTTAATTTAGTCTAGTTAGCTCTTACTATTCCTGCTTTTAACTTCAATAATACAGCACAATCCTTACAAAATTCTAGAGGCAGATAAATGTTTGTATTGATGTTTATCATGAAGCAAGATGCTTACTTACACGAAGTCCAAATGACGTCACGTATTATACTTTCCCCACTGAGAAGCATAATGCTGAATTGATAAAAGAATAAGTAAAAATCCTTACCATTTTTGGATTCATGTAGTTAGATGCAATCATATTAATCTGGATTAATGCATATTCAGAAGGAATAAAACTGGATGAAGCCTTAGAAACAGTCACGTATGACCCTGCTCGGTATATTTATTAATTTATGTGTGTGTGTGTGTGTGTGTGTGTGTGTGTGTGTGTGCGGGTGTGATTGCGTGAGTGTGTGTGCGCGCGCTCCTGTAGCGGACTTTGCCTGCATGTGGTTACACTGCGAAGGAAACCACTTTGGCAAAGAAGTATCGGCATGAAAGGACGAAAAGAATGAACTTCTCGTATCAAGGGAGTCCAATAATTCCTTGCTTCTGATTTTAGTTCAGCCTACAAGAGCCATATATATATATATATATATATATATATATATATATATATATATATATATATATATATATATATATATATATATATATATATATATATATATATACAGGTTTACACGATAAGGTTATGTAATAATTGGTCTTATTTTTTGATGCCATTGAGAATCCACAGTTTTGAGATGCATTGCCTGGGTATTTCCTTCAAAACACATGTTACATTCTTTAGTACGTTGCATCTTAGTGTTTCTTTTTATTCGTCTCGTAAGGATTCAAGGCTATAGGTCACGGTTTGAGGCGGTACCTGATCTAATTGTTTCATTATTTACGGATGCGCCCATCACTCTACGGTTATCTGATACAATTTTTTTCATTTGTGTCTGTAATTACTGAATTTACCGGAACATAACTGACAAGTCTTACACTGAAAATAACTTTAAAAATACAAGTGACACCAGATGTTTTTGATATGCAAAAGGATTGCTCTGCGCAAGTACACAGTTTAAAGTACACAAACAGCTACAGCATTTACTGTGCTCATATTACTGGTGCCAACTCGCATACGATCGTTGGCCTTATTGATGTGGTTTTTAATTACGTGGACTCCAGATCAGAAGCGTGTAGAGAAGCCACAACGCTGCGCGCGCGTCCTCAAGCGTCGTAGAGGAAGCCAAAACAGTTCCTGTTGAAGCATCACCTGTAACCCACTTGTAACCGTAATCTCGGAGACCTGGTGGACTTTGAACACTCAGCGAAACTAAGAGTCTGTATTTCTACTGCTCACCGACCAAACAACTGAAGAGACTCACTTCATACGGGAGTTACCAGCTAGATATATTTGAGAGTATTGTTATTAAGACGATGTAATGCGTCGCAAATTTTGTATCAAAATCAGCTCACATGACTCTTCTGTTCTATTCTAGAAAAGGAACGCAGCTATCATCCAGGAGTAAAAATTCAACCAGTTTTGCTGAGGAATCACCTTGGGACGTCATTGCGGGGAGATGCAGTGCAGCAGGACTGACGCATGTAATTCATATACTATTGAGGATGATTTAGGAACAATTGGTCTAAAGTATCAGGGTTTAGTCGCCATTTGAAGGCAGAGAAGGATTGCTGGGAAGTAACTTCAAATAATATATATATATATATTGGGGGGAGGCACTTGTCATTGTTAGATATAGGTTAGTTTGTTATTAAAGATAGGCTGGAAAATATGTCCCACAGTGCTGCTAACGAATGATGAGAACTTCTTTGGAAGTTATGTGTTTAAGCTAGTCTTTATATTTACGTTGTCACATTAGTTGTACATACGTTAGGTCAAACTTCCTAGCTATCGGCAGTTAGGAAACCTGCTAGGCTAAAGTTACTAGCATTAGGAACTGGGTTAGTAGTGAACTACTGTTGGTCTAAAATTGGCTGTAATCAAAACCTGTGAATTGCGCAATGTCAACATTGCATGTCATCTAAAAAAAAAAAAAGTGTGGAAGAGTTCTGAGTCACCAGATATTTTGAGCTTCTCAAGGTCAACATTTTTTTTTCTAAGTTCTCACTTCAGGACCCTATATATGGAACTCGGCGCTAGTAATCACGCCGTCGACATGGTCTCAGGTCATGTTCATGAAATCAGATGAATTTTAGTAGTTTGGGTTACCGCTTCGCTGCACTGAACTGTTGACCGTAGTCTTCCGCATTTAGGAGAGTAATTGTACTGATTTGACTCTGCTGCAGCAAGAGTGGTGAATTTATTGTGCTCGGACACATTTGAGTGTATCTCCAGATTTCGGGTATCTTAAAAGTTTTCATTCATGTAAGGCTTGATAGCTTTTTTGTGGAGAGACTTATTGTGTAGCTGGCATAAAAGTATAAGTAATTTTGTAGAAACCACAATAGAAAACGTGTTTAACTTAATATTTCTTGAAACCGATACATATCGGCACCGCGGAACTTATGTGAGGGAGACCAGACGGATCCATGGGTTGGGCAGGAACTCAGACCATCCCTGATTTTTAAGGACATTTTTCTCAACATACGTAATTTAACGTTCGACTCTATCTTGATCATTGGGCAAATATGCCTTGAGCATTGCGTGATAAGAATACATAAATCCTAAGATATGAATTTTATAAAGACTACCAACGTAAAAGCTTTTGGGTATTTATTTTGTCCCAGTGCAAATGATTAGTGCAGAAGGAGCTCTCAAGCAGAGGAGAGAAATGACGACCGGGTTCTCCAGCCGGCTCGACGACGGTTGGAACTGTTTCGTAACCCCAGCCGAGGGAGGGAGGCGACCCTTGGTAACAGAGTGACTAGTGGTGATGCGTCCCCAGCAGCGTTGTCTCGGTTGACCTTCAAGAAGGAACAGAGAAGCAACGTTTTTGTTGGAGGTTTTTGTTTACGTTTTCGTAGCTTAGCACTGGTAAAGAAATTATCGTTGACGTGTTTGCCCTTTCTTAATGGGAGTGTAGGGGCAAAGACAGCATGTAATTGTCACTAGTTACATGCTTTCAGTTGTGGTTCTACATTGCCTTATAGTGGACAGTATGAGCTTATCTTTTTTGACTGACGTCATTCGCTTCCCGTGAGCTTTTATTGATATACATAGAAGTTTGCGTGTTTAGAATGTAAAATAGATTGCAAAATTGTGATATAAGATAGACAAAAGTGATTTTAATTATCTATAATGAGCACACATTTCATATTAAGCTCTGTATTGTTTTTAGAGACATACTACACTGATTGTGTGCAAGAAATGTTACTCCTGTACATTCATAGTATAGATTTTTTTTCACAGAGTTCAGAGATGATACTTGCCAAATATCACAAGCTGTTTTCAAACATTTAAACAATAACATTGTTCTGCCTCGGATACTTGAGAAGTTTCATGACTTTGCTTATTGTAAATAGTCTTCTTGTTATTTATTTGGATACGTAATCCAGTCACTTTTGTTCAACTGTTTGTAAACTTCACATACCTTGTACATTGACAAACTATTCCTTTTATTTCCCAAACCACGTTAATATTTCAAGCGTTGTGGCCCAGTCACTGGATCTTTTGTGCACCTCTGTATCCTTGCTTGCGAAACCGCCAACAGGATGGGTATGAGTGCACATAAAAGAGCCGCTCTTGCGCCAAAAATTAGAATAATTGACCAGGTAGGGAGTGTGAGGGCTGTTGACACTATGGGAAGGAAAGGGCTTAGTGACGGAATGGGGATGAAGTTAAGTGACAGGATGGGGAGGGCGAAGCTAGGTAGATGGGATAGAAGGCTACGTATAGTTACACGACGATGGGGAGGGCAAGGCTTGGTGACGGGGATGCAAGACCCGATTACGTGGTAGGAAGGGCGAGGCTTGGTGACGAAGTGGTGAGGGCGAAGTATCATATCTGGGTGGGGTCTCAGAGCTTGGTGACTGCGGTTCTGGTGGGAGCGGTTCCCATGATGCCGGATGTTGAGATCCAACACTAACACGTGTGTATTGCCGTCTAGTTTTACTGATATTTCTATACCTCATTATTGATTATCTCCTCCTTTACCACGGAACCAGCAGGTTTGGTAATAATTTTTGAAGATTGTAGATAAGACGTATATGAATTCATGGTGTGATCGTTCAGAAGTAGGAAGACTTGATCAGCCCACAGTCCGGGGTGGGGTAGGAGTGTTGTGGTAACACTGGTCAATCCCCATGTACTTGTTTGCAACCAGCCTTGTCTTACAAGGCATGAGTTTGTTATCTTACGTTCGGTGTGGTAACGCAATATTAATTTTTTCCCCGCTCTATGAACTGTCTTACGTCATGTGAACATAACGAATGCTGAAGGCGAACAATTGCAAGTATTAGGACCTGTGAAACGGTTTGTTACAGTCTTGATATACGTCTGTGTTTGGCCTCTGTGTTGTTTTTAGGAATTTTGATACGTGTGTATTTCAGGGTATCGCTATTGGGTGTCATATTAGGTAGCACAAAGTAAATTTTAAAGAGCGAGGAGTACAGACGCGATATTTGCTGTGCCACCTACAAACTTTGGAGAATGTTTATGGCTATCATGGGACTTTAAGTCGTTGACTGTTGCGTCACTTCATGGGACCATAATCTTTGACTGGCTTACCACTCCTCGGGATCAGGATCGTTTGTTGTCATGCATTTCCCTTGGACCAGTGTCGCACCATGATCGTTGACGGACACGCCTCAAAGTATAGGAAGTATTTTGCGTCGACAGAGCCATTTATATATCACCTTGGGTAAGGATAATACCTCCGGGACTCTTATAATCGGACATTCTTTTTGGTATTTTTCTCCTTCTCGACCTTCTTGTAACCTTTACTCTCCTTACTTAGCAGTCACATCCTGTCCCACCACCTGCACGGCACCCTATACCGCTCCCACCTCCGCTCCTCTCACCGTTGACCCCTTGACCTCAAACCGGCGGGGCTTCTTCGTGGAAATCAGTATGTGTCGGGGATGTACACAGATCACGTGACTGCGCCGAGAGTGGAGGGAGATTTAGGTTGCCACAAACCAACCTCCATGATTGTGCCTCACTTTCCGGGTATTAATAGATTGATATTGTAATGCGCGAAGACCAGAATGTTAAGCGCTTGTAGGTTAGCTGTCTGTCTCTCTCCTTTGACGATATCAGCTTGGTAATTGCAAGCCTTTGCTGGCTTTGAAAGCCCTCCGCATGTGGGCAACATCTGGGCCAGGCGGCGCGCGCACCTCATGCATTTGTGATAAATAACATTCATAACCGATTTTTGTGATTATTTTTATGGGGTATGTGTAAAAAAAATGTATTCGATGTTTTGCGGTTGTCTGTAGTGTTTCGAGGTTAATGTCTGGTGCCTGCGGCTTCGTGGGGTGACTGACTTGAAGCCGGATCATGCCGCCGGACTCTTCCAAGGGCTCGCCAGCCACAAGCGACCGAAGAACGCAAACCATTGTAGAAAACGGACTTCTTAATGTCTTTTGTCTCATGATAATATGGCTTTTACATTTCCTTGTTTGATTGAATACGGGAAAAGTTGGCTAAAAACAGTGTATTCCCTGGAGATGCTGCAGGGGTAGGTGATTAAACAAACCTGTTACATAATTAACGTTGATGCCATAATTCTAAGTACACAAGCGCCTTGTTTTGTTTAGTCATGAGACGTAGGATGGATGAATTATTGTTTTGTAAACTTTTTCGTAGCGTTCTAGCTGTCGTTGGGTGTTAAAAAGAACGAAAAACTATGAAGATTTATCTTTGTCCATGATGATATATCACCTCAGAAATGTTAGTATTTTAACGTTTCCTATTGCAAATAGGTAATAAATTATGAAACTTGGTACGTAATTCATTGTGGCCTAGTTCCTAGACCTTATATGTATGTACTGTGCCTTCTTTTACACCATGGGTAAAAGTGCACAATATTCCCTTTTTTTCAGCAGTGTTTGTGGAAAGCCGTGAGTTTGGCCTCGTTTGTCTGGCTTCTGTGTCATGGGTTTCAGTGATGGACGAAAAAGTCCGTGCCGAGGCCAAGCCATGAGTGAAAAAAAGAGAGAATTAGAGGAAGTAAAGAAACTTAAGAATATATTGAGATGGAAAGGGCTTACTGGTGGCTTTTATTTATGCGCAAGCAAGGAGTGGTAGCTTATCCTTCCCGGAACCATTGTCACTCCTTAGTTTATAACATGACCAGAAAGAGCTTAATGTATACCTCCTCAGGCACCCCGGAAACGCTTATGTGATCCACCGTGATGAATTGTACACACACACACACACACACACACACAAGTTCGTGGAAACAGAATAAGCAAGAAAAAGTGTTTTGAAATTCTTGTGATTTTGTGTCGTATTTACAAGTCAATCGCATAAATATTTGAGTCGAATGGATTTGATTGCACACTTAGAGGCTGCAGTGAAGGTTCTCTCTCGTACACTTTGATTTTCTTAAGTATATATTTTTACGTGATGGTTTTGTTTTGCTGGTATTGTCATGGTTTTATGATTACACACTTTATTCTTTCGTGGCTGGTTATCATAAAACGGGGATGAATTTGGTAGCTTTCATGCCCCTTTCCCTTGCAAGATCAAGCAAGCTGCGTTTAACAGGCAACTACGCTGCAGATAGTAGGTGAGCATCCAGAGAATTGTCGATTGGAAGTGAGGCCACGTAAGCAGTTATCTTGAAAGGGGATTCATCGCAACGTGCCATACAGCCCATGTGGTGTAATGCAAACCTCTTATTTGTTTTCCCTTCCTGAAATCTTTGACAGGTCAGGTTTGGTTAGGTGTTCAAGTTTAGGGTAGGTTAGAGACCTAAGTTGAATGTCGGATATCTTGTCAAGTTTAGGCCAGTTTCTGTGGTTAGGTTAGAGTAATGGTCAGATCTGTGTTAGGTTAGGTAGTTATGTCTGTTAGATTAGTTCATTTAGAATGACGTCTATAAAAGGTGATGCATCTTAGGCCACCTTTGATGATATAGCTAAAAGGTTCTGTTGATGCACGCTCAGCAACCTCGCAACTTCTTTTCCTAGAAGGTCGGTGACTAGGTTTTCAATTCTTTACGGTCAGACGGGACGGATGTTACTTTGTTGTTAGAAATTCTTTCAGAGAATTGTTGGACATGCGCTCTGAACATCGGACAAGGAAATGATCCCAGACCTGCGTCAGCAGATCCTTTGTCTCGGCAGAAGTGGAGACTATTCCTTTAGCATGCAATGTGTGTGCTGTGGTACCTCGCTTTGTAAAACGGATTGGTATGTTGATAGCACTCGCTGTATAGATTAGTTCTCGGATAATGAAAGACTAATATTTGCGTATACCCCAAACATGTCCTTCGGGTGTAGCTAGAGTTTCAGTGGAGGCAAAACGTGTCAGCTGGCACGGTAGGTGGGGTGTATGTGTGTTCCTCCCGGGTCCCTCGCCTCCCACTACTCACCTCGGGCCCCGGGGTGGGAGCTGACTGTCTGGTCTGGTGGATGATACACGAGTGTTGTGGTTAGGCTCTCCTGCTGCCGCGGCGGTGGTTGCTTGTCGTGGGGAACTTTTTCTTTTATCTTCTTTTTTCTCCTTCTTCGCAAGGGGTCATGCACCTCTTCCTTAAGACTAGGTTAGGAACTAACTAGGCCATGGACGAAGACCTCGGCAGGTGAAGCATCCGGAGCTTACTATTAACCACAGCCTCGCCCGCATTCACCCTCAGGCGAGGCAAGGAAAGAATTGGAGATTAGGCTAGCCAGCCCAAGAAACGTAGCTTGCTTTAAACCCGCCACGTTTGTGTGTTGACATCCTCTTAGGGTTAATCCATGCCAATTAAAGCGAGCGCTGATATCGCTCGCCATGCAACTTTATACCCAGGACTCATCAGCAGGTCCCCAGCTGTTAGGTTGCGTCATTGTCGTATTCCCTGACATTGTTGATAGCCCTTTGCTGAAAGGGCGGCGAAGGAGGCCTGTCCAGCCCCACTCCTGAGTCTGCTATAAGGGGCGGGGACCTGTCTAGCTCCTTCCCGGATCTGGTATGAGGGGCGAGAGGATCCGTCTAGTAACCTCCCGAGTCTGGGGTGTACGGACGGTTACCTGTCTGTCCATTCCGCTTCCGGGTTTGATATGAGAGTCAGAAGCCTGTATGTTCGGCTAACCTTCCGGGTCTGGTGTGAGTGGAGATGACTTGTTCCTCCCCCCCCCCCAGGTCAGTTATGGCGCAGGAACCCCTCCAGTCTCTTACGACGGGGACCTGTTCAGTCCCCTCCTGAGTCTGATATACAAACGAGGACCCGTCTAGTCCCCATCAGGGTCTATTGTGTGGTTCGAGACTTGTCCACTTCCCCTCCCGGGTCTGTTGCGGGGGCGAAGCCCCCTCAGGTATCTGATGTGAGGCAGTAGGACCTGTCCATTACCTCTAAGGTAGGTTGTGGGGCGGGGGAAACCTCTCTAACTCCCTCCTTGGCCTGGGATGCGGTCCCTAGGGCGTAGGTAGACTCGAGGGACTGACCGCTCCCTGGACATCCAGGATTTGGCAACGTAGTCTCTCCAGCACTAGACGTTGTGTTGCTGAGATCGGTGTCGATATGTCTGAGAGCTGCTGGTGCTTCTTTTGTGCAGGGTGTTGGTGTGGATGTTTAGTAGCCGTTGGGGTGGGTTGTTGGAAGCTTCTGATGAGGGGGAAGGGGAGGGGGTGAATTACTTGGAGATGGACGGACGGACAGGATCCCCTATGTATAGTTTAGATGACAGGAGGGCACTGACGTCGCTCGCGTGTATGACAGTGCTTGGAGATGCGGTAGTGACGGCCGAAGTTTATCATGAGAACGGTAGATTTTGGGAGGTCGTGGGAATAGTAGATGACGGGCGTGGATGAGCGTGAGAATGGTAGATGAAGGGCGTGGATAATCGTGGGAATGGTAGATAACGGGCATGGATGACCGTGAGAATGGTAGAGAACGGCGTGAGTGGTCATGGGAACGATTGCGAACGGGCGTGGATTTTCGTGATATCCTGGACGAAAGGAATAGGTACCCAAAAAGCGCCAGTTATGACGATATCCTGGACGAAAGAATCAATTCTTGGAAGTTGTTAATGACTAAAGCCACAACAGGGTAGCTTTCTCGAGCACACCTGCAGGTTTTTTTATAAACTTTCAGAGCACGACGGTGCACGGCCCTCGAGCACGACAGTGCACGACCCTTGAGCACGACAGGTTACGACCTTTGGGTATGATAGTCTGGCCTTTGGATCTGATCCTTAAGGCTTAAGGTTAAACGAAAGGGCTAAGGTAATCGCGAATCCTCGTACTCATAAAGGGACCCATTGTCGTACTCTAGGGTCGTCATACAGTCGTACTAAAGATAAAAAGACTACCATCGTGTCGTGTCGCTCAAAGGTCGTACCGTCATGCTTCAAGGGGTTGATGGACTGAGTACACAAAGCTTTCTCCCGCCTCTGTGGCATACAATGTCGTCCGTTCCTCTCACTGCAGATTTGTAGCTGGTTTTCTTCGTACCTATTTAGGGGAATGGGGCCACCTGGGGCCTTTGAAACTGGGAGAATTGACGTAGTCTTTTCCATAGCCTTTTGGTAAATAAGAGTATGAATGAGATATGGGTTCCAGCTGGTTTTATTACCCTCTCATGTAAAGAGGAACTGCATTTCTGTGAGGAAAGATTGCTTTTTTGGTACAGAACTGCTATATATACAGATCAGTCGTGTTTCTTTAATGATATATAT
>JAYMFT010047976.1:0-15353 GCA_038088735.1 Panulirus argus
AGATGAAAAGATAGATTGAAAATATTTTGAGTGATCGGGACCTGAGCATGTAGGAGGGTGAAAGGCATGCACGGGACAGAGTGCACTGGAACAACGTGGTATACAGGGGCGACGTGTTGTCAATAGACTGGACCAGGGCAAGTGAAGCGGAAACCCCGGGAAAGTCTGTGGGGCCTGGTTAAGTATAGGAGGCCGTGGAATCGGTGCATTGCACATGATACCTAACCTGCTTGCTTCTTCTCTTATTATCACTTTCGTTATAAATCGCTTCACTCTAAAATGTCAAAGCAACGTCTGTGTCGGTGGCGACTCCGCCTCCGTCGCGATGAGGCCCTTCTGTGTCAAGAGGGCGTTGGTGCGTTCCCCTACTGCTCCAGGTCCTCCCTGCACGCCAGGGTGGTAATAACAGAGTGAGGGGGTGCTGTTGGCAGCCCTCGGACGCCCTCATGCATCACCCTGAACTAGCTAAGGTTCGTCCGGCCGTTTCATGGGGAGTTAGTTCTGCGGTTATCACCATAACTATGATTCTGTGACGTGGCTATGACGCCGTCTGCCCGGAGGTTCAATCGATTACAGGTTCTATGACGTAACGATGACGTTGTCTGCCGCCAGGTAGTTCACCCGATAAGAAATTCTGCTAAATGCCCCTAACGCTGATTCAGCGCACCACCTGATTGACTCATCGTTAACGAACGCTGGGAGTGACGAATATAACCCTGTACGTCGCCGAGGGTGGGTTCAGTAACGAACGCAACTACCTGTTCCATTGTTAGGTCTTGAGTAATGGTCTGAAGGGGGGGGGGGAGCCCCTTACCGCACTGGCGATCCGCAGAACGCAGCCACTGACCGCCTCCTCCACCCTACACATCACGTCTGCCCGACACAAACACACAAGAGCCGCTCTTGGACGCCCACGGGACCCCAGCAGGTCAGCGCTGACAATAACGGTGAGCCTCGTGGAAAAAGACAGCTCGAGAAACGGACAAGGCCTGTTGTACGTGCCACAATGGACGGCGGTGTGTGTGTGTGTGTGTGTGGGTGTGTGTGTGTGTGTGTGTGTGTGTGTGCACGACCCAGCAGCGGCCTCGCTCAGACACAGACTCTGGCAACACACCAACGGAAAATTGTTTCCACCATCCATCCTCCCGTTGGTAGCATCCACCCACCGTTAACGGTGGACGTGACCGGTCACTTGGTCGCCCATCCATCTCGAACTTGTAAACCGTCACACTATATTTCCTTACCATCCCATATTTATACCAGTCTACCATAAATATCTACCAAATCTACCGTCATTCTTCCTCCACTCACTATCTACGTAATCTAGGTACCCTAAATACGATACCAGTATACCATCCAGGCCCAAACATCAGATTACACAAATATAGCAGGAAAGGATATCATATGAGACGGCAAAATGCGCAATGGTGTCCAGTGTCCCTTGTGGGGTGGGTGGGATGTGGAGGGGAGGGGGTTGTGGTGCAGGATCCGGCACTGTTTGTTTACATCGGCAGTGCCGGGCCCATGCGGGGATCCCCCTTCCCCCCCTGCACCCCGCCCCTCCTCCTCCTCCCCCCTCTAACCGGTCATTACCAGCTTCCTTCCTTCCTTCCTTCCGGTTGCGTCACACCGCCGCCACTTTCTACCACCCGCTTCCGCCGTCACCAGAGGCACGGCGTGACGCCTCATTTACCGCACCGGGAGACCGGTGGGGAGCTGACATCCTCCCCGGGGGAGGAAACAGCGGGTAGAAACAGTGAAAGCGAACGACAGTGACATTAAGCAATTATGGAAATCAGAATAGAACAACTGCCCTTAAGGAATAACAGCTACAATAACGACAAGAGTAGAGGAAGAAAATGCTGAACAATAAGAATGGAAGATAATGATAAAAAAAAAAATTAAGATAACAAATAGTCTACCCTTACGGAGCCGAAGAGAAAATAGTTCCTAATAGGACAATTTTCATAGAAAACGGATTAGTTTGTGCAAGCGATAGCTTGAAAAAAAAATTCATAAATTAACATTTGTGCAAGTGTTTCAGGTCTAGGAAACTCTCAGCCAGTGTTTCTAAGGAAGGCAGAGTTGCTGGAGATACACAATGCCGCGCCGTAGGGGGGTGACCTCAGCAGTCGCTGCCTACTACACCGGTAATCGACACCCAGCTCTGCGTTCGACACCCATCACAGCGATCGACCACTCTCGACTCGGAACAGGTGGAGATCAGAAGCTAATGTTTGGGACAAGTGCGACTGCGTGAGGGATTTCAGAGCCTCCTCTTCAGCACAACTTACGACCCCTGAATACGAAGATAAAGACGAGCAGGAAGTGACATATGTAATTAAGTGAAATGTACAGAAAATATGGACACACATGATAACATCTGCAGACTGAACATCCAGCTCATTTCTCTCAGCAGCTTAGTGAGAAATCAGAGAACTTAGTGAAGCAATGGAACGACGAAAACAGGCAACTTAGTAAAGTAACACCTTTGCGAAAGCAGACAAACTTAGTAAAGCAACAGCTTGAAGAAAGCAGACAACTTAGTAAAGTAACAGCTAGAAGAAAGCAGACAACTTCGTAAAGTAACAGCTTGAAGAAAGAAGCCAACTTAGTGAAGTAACAGACGAACGTCGACAGCTTGACGGAAGCAGATCACTGAAGGAACAGTTCGACGAAAGGAGACAAGTCAGCGAAGCACGAGGTTTACGAAGTTCAGAGCTAAAATGTATGCAACCATTGTGCACTAGCTGTTGCGGATGTTGTCACCAGTTTTCTGACAGTGTCGGGTCAGGTCAGAGGTCAAGGAGAGGTGTGGCCAAACACAGTGCAGCATCCCATCATCTTGCCCAACCTCCTCTTACTCTATTGCTACTCGGGGTCTTGATATCCGCCGTGTGTGTGTGTGTGCCCTTGATGCTTAATGCTGCTGCGCCCATCTGAGATGTCCCTCATCCATCAAGGGTGACGGGGAGTAGTCGGGCAACCTTCCTACTGCGGCAGTGGTGGCGGCAAAGGCAGCAACAGGGGCGGTACTGATAACAGCCGATGTTCCGGTATGTGTTGGGGAGTGACTTCGGTGGTCCGACGCTGGTGATGGATGGGCGGTACGTGTTGCGAACCAGGTCACGTCGTGTGGCAGAGTATCGGGAGGCGCTCACGCACAGCCACGCTAATGCACCACAACCACACTGACCTGGAACCCAAGACTAACGTCTTCTTTTACGAAATGTTTCTTCTGTTTTTCTTTTCCCGTTATGCGGAACCCCCGTGAGCGAAATAACCGTATCACAAATGGCAGTACCTTGGTCGCTGTTTATGAGGCCAAGTCTTTTCGTTTCATTTCCAAGGATCTACGAAGCCAGTCACCACGTGTCATCGTTCAGTTTGGGATTCTTACAGTGAGGTATTGGTGACCCAGATTCCTCTCTCTGGATTACATGATGTGGGACACACTTAATGCGACTCCCTGCATCCCTTTCTTTATTGATAGTCTCCACAATACTTTCACTCTATCTGTACACAGTTTGGTTAATGCCCACCTCCTTGCTCCGATCTGATCTGCCACTCGCCTCACCTTCGTTCCCTCAACTCCCTCTGAGTAAGTCCGCATCGGCAAGTGGTCCAGTGGCGGCAAGGAGTGATGAGGCATTCTGTGACGACTCTCCCGTCAGTCACCAAACAGTCCTCACAGTCCTGAGGTCGGGCGCCCTAACCATACGCCATTCACCACCCCCTCGCAACACGTTGCACCTGTACCATTCCCCTTTACTCAAAACAAGGTCTAACCTCATTACATCCCCTACACTCACAGTCTGTTCCACTGCAGTATAAGCATCACCTCAGCTGTCTGATGAGAGGTCCATCATCACATGGCTCGGGGCAGGAGATGGACTCATTCCTTGTCTTAATGTTCCCACCTAACGTCCAAGCTAACTTCATTTGCTGCCATTACTCTCCTCCCTAGCTTCGTCCATGCCTTCCTCAGCTCACTTCAGGCATCTCCCCACAGTGTCGCATGTTCCTACACTGCCTCCTCCTCCTCCTCCTCTCTCTGTCCTTCTACCTTACCTCTCACTCTGTCTATCTCTACTCTTCCCACTTCTCCTCATCCTTTGCTTCCCGTGCCACATCTCCTTCCCTACCTCCACCCCTTGTCTTTCTCTTCCCACACACTGCCTCCACTACTTGTCTCTCTCTCTCTCTCTCTCTCTCTCTCTCTTCCTCCCTCCCTCCCTCCTCCCCCTTGCCACAACTCTCCCCACACTGCCTCCTCCGGCCTGTCTCGTCCATCACCGTGTGTATCTCCTGCATCTAATGAACGACGGAACCTCCCGGGAGAGCCGGGTGCCTCGGCAGCAAGGAGGGTGCAGGAGCGGGGACCCGCTACCGCCACCATCACCAGCACTCGAGCCTGATAAGAGGCTGCATCCCACCGCCTGGTGATGAGTGAGGTAAACAATGCTATCATGAGCTGAGGTGGTGTGAGGGTTGTGAGTCTCTCCCTCACCTCCCTGGCTGGTTTATAGGCAGCCATGACGGAGTTAAGGACCACTTGACTGGCCTAAACACTACCCAAAACACTGCCCAGCAACACAGTACGTATTAAGTTCCATGGCCAAAGGTGGAGTTTTATTTACGTTATGAGCCACAGTTAAGTTGTAGGCTAAACATTTCTCATACATGGCATAACTCAGGCAGTCTCCAAACTAGAGTTATGGGTCATATGCTATTCAATTACTTTGAATTCTTGAAGGCAACTATATAAAATATACAATTTGATGAGTGCGATCTCGTCAGCAAATGATACCAAACGCTTCTTCACTACACCATGGTCTGATCCGAGACGAAGAACGACAAACGTACGGACGTGCGTTTACCGTGCCACGCAGGCGACACGAGAACTACACACTGTACTTACGCAACATAACGTTAAAGAAGTATTACAACAGTTTGCCTCGTGCTGCCATCTGGTTACCTCCGTACGCTCTATTGTCTGATGAGGAAACACACCGACCTATACACTGGCGTGATCGATACAACATTACCTTTCAGAACTCAGGTAGCGCGTGCAGCGGGAGACAAGAGAAGGGAGGTGGTGGCAGTGCGTGGTCACGCCCAGGTTTCCGGGAAAGCGGGAGGCAAACGGACTACTAATCCCTACACCAGCTGCAGTCCACAGCACACAGGCATTGGTGGTCAGCTGCGGAAATGCCTCGCCTCACTACTCTGCCACGAGCTGGCCCGTGGCACACGTCAGGACCCAGGAACTTCAGCCTCAGTACAGGACAGAGCACACTCGAGGGAAAGCATGGCCCTTTGGTATGGTACGGCTGATGCTACGTGCATCTCCCGGCTTCGCGAACCATCATATCACTGCTCCAGTCCGTCTGCATCATCTTTGACATGCTAGATGATCATGACAAACCTACCATCGAGCAATTTAACCAGATCGAACGTGGTACGTACAACCAGAAAGCATGTTTTTCAAATGTGTTATGAACTGGAAATTCTACTCCATTAAATCAATCTAGGTTGAGGATTCCTCCTGACCTTGATAAAGACCTGAATTTGCTAACCCAAGATCGTCCCAACCATCAGGAGTGTTTACACCAAGACTCACGAGTACATGTGAGGCAACCCCTGTACCGAGCGTACTAGGCAGCCCTCGTACCTGCAGGTGTACGTCACTAATTACCATAAATAATTACAGCTTCCTCCCACCTGGTGTGCTCACCTCCCTCCACCCCAACCCCCGGGCTTCCTGGTGTCGGCAGTCACCGTCAACAGGTGGAGGACGACCTGCCTCTTGGTCTTACATGTGGTGTTCTCCACCCATCATGTTACCCCCTAACTTAGGCCCAGTCCTCCGCAGCATTACAGCTCCGTCCTCCTGTCTTCGACGGGTACACCAGTACCCCAGATGGCGTGGGCCCAGTGACGGCCTGATCGACGCCCCCTGGTACCTCGCTGTTACCCGCCCCTGTGGCAAAACTGGGACGTGGGAAGTGAAGACGATGCCACGCCAGTACACAACAAGGGCGGGAGGGAGATAGGGCCCGGGTCAGGAGGTGTGGTCGAGGTGGTTGTTGGGGCCCCTTGTGGAGGCCCCCCTTCCTGCCTGGCAGCCCGCCAGCCTATCCGCTCATGGAACACAATATCCTTCAGTACTTCCTCCGTGGGCATCCTTCGTTCCCACCACCACACGACAAGTCCCCGGAATGGAGGAGTTTCCGACCCAGTAATTCTGACCATCCGGGCTAGAGTGACCATCCCTTTGCCCCTCACAACCCGCCCCTTAACAGCTGCTCACCGTGAGGTACAGGTGTCCCTCACAGGTGTACCAGGATGTTACGACTACCATCAATCGACCAGGTGGTGCGACCACAACCAACCAGTCGCCACGAGTCCTACCATCAACCAGTAAATGTCTCCCTTATAATCTACCACTCATACCACTGGTTGGGTCATTCTGTTGGTCTAGTGAAGAGAAAAAGATGGTTCATTTTCACAGTAAGATTTGTTCAGGTACAGAGAGACAGTGGCGTCACACTCTTAAATATCCATATACCTGCTTCCTATAGATTTGTCTTCAAATTTACATATACACAAACTTACACACAAACACACACACACCTTGTGTAAGCTGGGGTGTGTGTACATAAACACAGTTTGCGTACAAATTTAAGAGACGGGGCAACACGAAGTGTAAACTCTCTCTCCCCGTAACACACAAATGGTAATCACTCGTTGATATTATGTCAGTGCGCACACCATATAATCAGAGCGGCTGATATATTGCTATTGCTAGATCTAATCTTCATCACACTCAGCAGCATGGAAATTGAGTATATGAGATATGACACTCTAATGGTGAAAAAAAGATATATAATCGTGGAAACTACAAAGAGCTAAACCACTTCTTTCAAGCCATAAATTAGGAAATAGATTTCCATAGATGAAGATCACTGCTAGAAGAAGGCTTTGTAAAATCTACCATAAAGGGAGTTATGATATGGCTACCGCAATCCCCAAACAGAAAGGAAATGTTAGAGAGAAAAATCGTTCAGTAAGAGATGTCGAAAATCACGAGAATTTAGGGACGTATTGTGGTTAGGATACAGGCGCCAGAACAGCTAGCGAGCATTTGAGATGTATAACATAGCAAGAAATGAGTATAGCAAAGATAGACCAGGAAGGAGAGAGAAAATCCAGGAAGAATATATTGTGGACATGGCAGGAGATAATTAGAAACCTTTCTACGTCATCAGGTTAAGTTAACTGTCGGTTAAGTGCTCGAACAGCTCACCAGTCTAAGGAGGGACCAAGATATAAAACGAATCAAGGAACTTGTTTAAAAGTTCTTGCAAACACGTAATGGAATACTCTGAGTGATGGATTTTGTAAATGCTTACAGCACGTAAAGGTTAAAAAGCTGTATGACAGCAGATGTGATTAAGAGACGCGAGCCTCTCCCCCACGACTACGGAAACCTCCCTCCTCCACGTACAGTACTAAATAGGTGATTACAACTAGGTAATTACCAACCACCGCCCTCCCTCTCTTCCCACCCCTCCCCCCCCCACACACACACATACGTCATAATTAGGTGCACAATAAAGAGGTGGAACTTCAGCCGGGTGAGGTTAATTGGGGGTCGTGGCCTTGACCTGTGTTGGAGTTGATGATGACGATGATCATGTTGGTGGTGGCTCCTGATGACGACAGCAATGATGAATACCATGGCTGCCAGCGCCGCTACCACCACCAACGCAATAATAAACACCAACACCCGGTAATTAGACTATCCACCAACCTACGGCACCCTTCCCATATCCAATCACACGGCGCTGTTCTTTGTTTTTGCTGCGGCGTAATTGCGAGGATCGCGTCCACAAAGAGGGACACAGCAGACACGACACAGCACAGCAGCAACAGCGGCGGTGGCGGCAGAGGAGGAGGAGTAGGAGAAACAGCAGCGACGCACCTGGCTGTCCTTGCTGAGCTGAGGGCGGCAATTGTGCCACCGCGGCCGACGCCGGATGCTGGGGCGACCCGTCCCGCTAAAACTGGGAGGGGTTAGTGAGGGAGGAAAGCGAGGCGAGGGTGATGAGGGAGAACTGATGAATATGAGGGTGATGATGCAGATACCAAGTGACGAATATGTGATTATTCAAATTTTACCTGACGAATATGACAAAATAATCCTGATAACTGAAGAATTGGACAATGATTCAGATGTTGGCTGACGAATGAGAAGATAATTCTGATCTTAACTGACGAATAATAAAATAAAAGAGACACTGAGAAATCTAAAACATATATGATAAGGGTGATCATGAGAGCAGTAAATTTAGTATGTAAGAGAAGTATGAACAGAAGAGTGAATGTGAAGGAAGGGTCACAGGATTATAGAGATGACGCAAACGAAAGTGAAGAAATATATGTATGACTAATCAATATTCAGGAGAAAGGAGAATGAGCCGATATAGACTATTCACGTGTATAGTTGCGGCACAGCTGAGGTATACACCTCACTACACTCATGCTGGTTCAAGTCTTCACCAGGTTCCAGGCCAGGTGGCAACACACACACACACCCAGCTGGGACAGGCCCTCACCAGGTCCCTGGCCGGTGCTGAAGGCCAACCAGCCATTCATTAGTTATCACACAGTGGCAGAGGGACACCCCGACCGACCCCGCCGTCCCTCTCCCTGGACCCAGGAGCAGACAGGCTGGGTGATGTGCAGCTCCGTGCAAGAGAGCAAGTCACTCCCTCCACATCCGCCTGGTCACCTGGTGCAATTAGCCACAGGTAAGCTCACCAGAGAGTCCCACCCGAAGGGGCATGGAACACCCAACATAAAGAAGACACTTACCAGGTACTTGCTTGAATTTCAGGGTGCAATATGCCTCAACTACATTGCTTGAACTTCTAAATAAAACGCTGCAAACACAAAAATCAAAAGGAATCTACGATACTTGATCTTTAACCTTGGGACTACACGAGTCAAGACAAAGTAGACCTCCGAAAGCTCTCTCGCCAAAGAGGGGTAACGGAGACCCTACACGCTGGGTCGTGACGTACAGTGATCTACTGTCGCATTCCTTAATCAGGCTTCTCCTATCCCATTTCATCCTCCCTCCCTCCCTCCCTCCCTCTATCCCCACCAATCATATCACCATCATAAGGTAACCACACTTCCCACACTAAGGGAGAGGCGTAGTCCACGATGAAGAGGCGTCTCCTAGCAAGTTCCCCTACTCGTAACTCAAAACGTGGGAACGCATTTCGAGCTACACTGTAGCCGGGGGATGCATTCGCCAGTGTGATCAGTGCCCCCCTCTGCCCTTGACCAGTATTCCAAATGTGGAGTGACTACTGCCACAGGTTGATTTCAGCCCCAGGAAAAAAAAATTTTCACTCACCAAAACGTTGCAAAAATAAACAATAATTCTTGACAGTACTGCACAGTTCAAAGCTTTTCGCGTTATGAGGTTATTTACCGCTGACTGATGTTTGGTTACGTTACGTTGTCTAGTTGGTTTAATTACATCATCCTTGACTCCCCGGTCACGAAGATTCGACCTTTGAGGACGACGGTATATGTGACCCTCGAACTCGACGGTGCAACCCTTGAGCTCGACCATACGACCTTTGGGTATGGTGTAGTGACCTATTTTTTAATCTGACCTTTTTAGGCGTCAAGTGGAAGGCCAAAGTCGTCGTACACAAGTGTCGTACCGTCATGCTCAAGGGCCTGATCTTGGCTGTTACGACACATACACACACACACACACGACCTGTCGCTATCGATGGTGTCTCGCCGAGCAGACTAGAATAATTATTTGCTTTTGGTTTTTGGCGATAAAATAATCAAACGATATATATATATATATATATATATATATATATATATATATATATATATATAACATGAATTAAGATGGTCTTATTACCTGTTGTAAGCCAATGCACCTTAACATATCAAATCAGCACTGGATAAAACAAGGCTGGAAAAATATATATGGAACTCTGATCACTTCCGAAGACGATAGTTGGAGAGTAGGTCTTGAGTTAAAAAGGAATTTCGATCAGTGTTTTGTTCCACGGAGGTGAGGCAGGGGAGGGCAGGGCGCTGGGAACAAAGGCAGTGAGACGCGACTTATAATACCGGCAGTAAGCGATCCCCGACAACAGTGTAACCCAGCACCTCGCGGAAGACAGCCACAGCCTGGCTGGCCCGGCCTAACCTGCCTCCACGTATTATCCACACAGACAGTAAACCCTTTAAAAAAATATATGCGTCATTTAAGGAGGTTTCTCATAAATTTAGGTAATGATTTGTCTATACCAACCATGTAGATTTTCTGACCCCAATGGCTTGTTGGCCTGCTTCAGTGTCGATCACGACAAAAAGAAAAGAAAAATAGGAACATCGAGTTTCGGGGGGAGAGGGAGGGGGGAGGAGGAGGAGGAGGAGGAGGAGGGAAAGTGTGACGTCATATGATACTCGCGGATGATAAAAAAAAAAATGAAGAACGCTGCCGGATCTGATGGCTCTGATGGGGAGCGTGAACCAGCGAAAACGACCCTGTAATTAATACATCATGAAGAAAAGCGTCCGACGGATAACCATGGATGGACGCCGTGCCGGTGGCTGGTGTTCTGAGCTCTTTTTCAGAACTGCAACGGTAAACATACGTGCCGAGCCGTGAGCCGTGACGTGCCCTCCTACTCATGGCAGAGGGGCGGAGGCCGGAGAATGATATGCACCGTGTCCTCAACTTAACAAATCGAATAATGAACAAAATAAGGCCATACATCCACAGAGGAAACGTCAGTAAATTGCACTAAATCATCTGTGCAACGATAAGCTGCTAATATGACTCGTGCTGTGTGAAGCTCGTCCGCAATAATCGACTCCCAGACACACGACGCTCGCATCCATCCAATTAGTCATGAAAAGCTCATTCGATTCACTGTTATGTCTACACCCCAGCGTCAAGCCTGGCCATGCACTGGTGGAGAATCAAATCAGACGGTCTTTCCTCTACCGAACGGCATATGATCCGTGAACTTAGGAGCAAAACATGATTCGTGAATGCCAGCGCGCCCCAAGGCGGCTCGCAGACATCAGGCACACTCACACACACACACACACACACACACACACATCACTGCCCGATATAAGGTCAACGTTTAGTTAACACACGAGACACCCGCAGCTTCACAGAGGGGCCACACAGCAGCTCAAAACAAGCTAAATGGTCTGTAACGAGGAGGAGGAAGAGGAGGAGTGGTTGCCCAAGCAGATTTATATCGTGGTGGACATTCGATACCACACACACACACACACACACGGCCTAGCCATCCCATACCACTTTCCCAACCTGGATTCGAGCGGGTTTTAAAGAGCTTTTTACTACAAGAAGAGTTTCTCTAGTGTTGAGTCTTTATTTTTTTCTTAAGTGGGGTGGAACTGGGATCTGGTTTCAGCTTTATGATAAAAGATATACTGATAAGTACGGTTCACACACACACACACACACACACACACCCTGGTCAAACAGGAGGGTAAAGATAACATCTCGAGATGTTATCATTTAAGTGCATTCTCAAGTGCATCAGTATCTAGCCCCTTCAGCAGGACGGTAGTACCCCCCAACCCTTGCGAAGGATGGTGCTATCCTTCAGTAGGACGAGAGTACCTATGAGCAGGATGGTACTATCCTTCAGTAGGAGGGTAGGACCCTTGAGCAGAGAGGTACGCTGTACCATAACACCTAATACATTACATCATATAATATTGCATCATATCATATTACATGATATTATGCAATGCTATACTATATAACATTACGTTATAATGTGTTCTATTATATGAACAAATTACGGCGTATTATCTATGCTTCTCTGTGATACCTTGACCGTCCTCAGCAGTTCACCATCGTTCAGCACACACACACACACACACACACTCGACCCTCTCTTCCTCCTCACCCTCGTCTTTCCCTCTAGGCAACCGAACGCAAGTACACTGGTTCATCATTGCCTGGTCTACGTCCTCCGTTCTAATAACTAGTTCGGCGCCTGCCTCTCTCTCTCTCTCTCTCTCTCTCTCTCTCTCTTCGGTAACCACTACCAAAGGGTGGGTGTCATAAGGTCCCCTCATCACACCACACCCCCCACCACCGCAGTAAACAATGCGAGGATGACACAGTTCTTGGGCGTGTCAAACGCTGCTATCGACGGGTCAGGTTCATGACTCTTTAAGATTATCTGTGTCACTGGTGCGTGTATATGTGGGGCATGGTGGGAGGGGGTGGGGGAGAGGGAGGGGGCAAGGTGCCCCTGGGAGCGACATGACCCTCCATCTATCAGTCTATCGTAACCTGACCTCCATCTCTATCTGTCTATTGCAACCTGACCACTGTCTATCTCACGAGGGAGACCTGGCGGCGTCGGGGAGCCTAGTGGTGGTGTCAGGTCCTGGTGGTGTCCACGGGCCTGCGGCTGACACACACACACACACATACTACTGCTAGGTTCACCCGCAGTTAAGCCAAGAGGACATCCCGCTCCTCCTTCCTGCTTCCCTGCTGCCAACATCACCCTCGTCACCTGCTGCACTGATTGCCTGCTGCCGACCCCGTCATTACCTCCCTACGCTCCAGTTCTTCAAACCCATATTCATCTTGCTTTACGTTCGTCTCACCACATCATCATCTCATCGCCGTATGTTCCAAGAATATCAGAGTTATGAATCTTCGTACAGAGAATCCTTTCACGATAATGAGGGTGTGAATTTAGAGGCGGGCGTCGACAGACTCAAGCCTGTGTAGTGAGGGGAATCATCACGCAGTGCGGAGTTGCGCTACCAGTCAAATTCGACGAATCCATAACAAAAGACAAATGTTCGTGATTTCTTTACATCAGCTGTAAAACAGCCTTTCAAACGTTTTCTTCTGATGCTGACTTTTATAGTGCCTTGTAATGAATCTTCCCCTGGCGACTGTTGAAGGATTTACACCAATGGTAATGCTTTGTGACGGCAATCTCTTACTCGTGAAGAGCTAAAGTTATAATTCATAGACTCCATACATATCAAAGTGAGATGAACTACAGTAATCACTTATCCAAAATTCTGTTGTCTGCTTTGTATTGAGTGGAAAGTATAGTCTCTCTGAAAGCAGTTTC
Organism: Panulirus argus; assembly: GCA_038088735.1. NCBI lineage: Eukaryota > Metazoa > Arthropoda > Malacostraca > Decapoda > Palinuridae > Panulirus > Panulirus argus. Next base: position 13,203 of record JAYMFT010047976.1, read on the forward strand.
GGCGTACAGTTCCACCAGGTATCAATGGCACGGAGCAAATTTCAGCGCAATGGTATATGGGGAGCGACGTACTTTCGTCAGTATACAGCAAACAATGGCCGTCCTAACTTGACAGGGTTAAGTTATGCTTTCTTTGGTCGAAATCCAACATCAGACATCGCGGCTGGAAGATCATTTTGAGTAAAATGCTGCTTCATGAGTGTGTTTAGGAGTGCGAGTAGACTCGGAAGACACAAAAGCCAGCCCAGATTCCTGGCGTCAGCCGTTCTGTGCCGTCATGCTCGCACACACCACAAGGATGTCAACATATCCGCCTCCTATCCTGAACTACCGTGAGTCAGGCTCCAGAGTCGTCAGAAGCGTTGAGTGGGTCGTTGTTACAGTGGGTGGTGCAGCCTTGTGTGGTGGGTCTCCCTCCACACCGCCGGGCACAGGGCAGGAAGAGTGTGACTGTGAAGTGGTCCTCCAGGACGGTGTAGCATGAAGCCCTCTTCCCTCGCTCCCTGAACACCTTCTGGCCGGTCGTATTAACAGCGCCAGGGACTCTCCATGAGGCAGGGCAGGGAACAGCACCCGTCTGCCGATATATCTTCGGAAAACTATCAACCACAGCGACAAAGAAAGTGGTCAGTCACTCTCGTTTCGCTTTGGATACAAGTCTTGTACAAGAACGCGACGCCAGGCGAAGACAAGTGCGTCGAAAGTCTCTCTTTCTCAGAAAAATAGAGAGAGAGAGAGAGAAAAAAAAGGGCGGAAGTAAGGAGAGAATAGTTTTTAGTCGTGCGAAGAAACGACACGCTGAAGAGCGTGGGCGAGAACACGACTGTTATCACGAGGAGGCCGGGCGGCCACGGGAAAAGCGCAACAATGCGTTTCTTGTGCGTCTGAGACGAGTTGACGCAAGAAATGGAGGCGAGGCTGACGCGTCGGGAGGCGTGGTTTCGACTCAGGCCTGCTGGTTCCCCGGGAGATGAGACGGCCGAAGGCGGCCTCAGGTAAGGCGGGAAGGAAAAGCCCAGTGACAACACCCACCCTCCCAGGGCGGCCCTACTGTGCCTCCCTGGCTCCCGCTCCGCACGTCCGCCCACGTGACTCACCCGCCCGCAATTTATTACGCTGCCGGACCGAGAACTACGGGCCATCATCCCTCCTCCCCCCCCCCCTCCTCGAGACCCCCGCATCACCCACACACGTCCCAAGCAACACCCACACCACAGCAACACCAGAGACGGCAACACTCCCCATCCTAAGAAACATCTGCCATCCTTAGCAACATCTGTCGCCTACAGCTAGATTGGCTGCTCCCAGCGATCCCTAGCAGCTGCCATAGCCCCTAGCAACACCCACCACCCCCAAGCAACGTATCTGCTAACCTCTAATCACTCTTGCGTACTCCAAAGTAAGATCCTCCATCTGCGCACTCGATTTTGGTTCCAAATATACTTAGAAAAAAAAAAAGATAATCTAACGGCTTATATATCAGAACTTTATTACGTTATCTTCCTTCACACATACAACACCACACAAAATGAAATCAACGCTGGAAAGAGAAAACGTAGGAAAAGAAAGTTTTCACAAAAGGCATCAAAGTCGTAACAATGTTCATCCTCTCGACCTTCCCGGACATTTTTCTATTGTCTGGGCAGTTCTTGTTCTTCACAACCCTCCTTAAAACAAGACTAACACGAAGAGACAAATTGCATTCTTTTTCTTCCCCTTTACGAATGGTTTAAGGATACAAGACGCCAGGTAATATTCCAGGGGGCAAAGGTGTTTAGATCTCTTCCTGCACAGGCTGCGCCGGGGTAGTCGACAGTCCGGCCCGCTGCCGCGGAAAGAAAGGCAAGGAACTACACAGTACGACAGATGTATATAAAATCTAAATATTACAGATGAATTACCTAAAAGAATATCGCCAGCATAAATACGCAAACGCATAAGAAAACGGTCTCGTCGAGGAACTTCTCACTCCGAAGGAGTCCATCATTTCCCTGCTACTGCTTGGAGTGCAGCCTCAAAGCTGAAGGAGTTCTATAAGGTAGAGTACTCGTTGTGAACAATTACTGATCACACACACACACATACACACGTATGTATATATATATATATATATATATATATATATATATATATATATATATATATATATAT
>JAYMFT010047987.1:0-15353 GCA_038088735.1 Panulirus argus
ATAATAATAATAATAATAATAATAATAATAATAATAATAATAATAACAATAATGATAATAATAATGATAATAATAATGATAATAATAACAATATTAATAATAATAATAATAATAATAATAATAATAATAATAATAATAATAATAATAATAATAAAAACCTCAGTTGGTGGCCATGGCAGAGTCAATGAATATGGCTTCACCTCTGGAACACTTAACCTCTACATTGGAGTTCCCCAAGGAGCAGTTCCATCTCTAACCCTCTTCAATCTCTCCCAACATAAACCTCAATTAACTCTAGCAAACCACAAAATGAAGATACTTCTGTATGCAGACATTCTCACATTTGCATCACAACACCCTACCATCACAGTAGCAGTAACAAACACAGCACTACAATACTGAACTGGAACAATGGCTTACCCAGAACAGAACGTCTGCATCTAAACAGATGTCTTTATTCACTCTTTTAAAACCCATACAAATATGAGTCCAGCTTACATCCTCCAGTCACCTCGAATGGATAATCACTCCAACTGAAGAAAACATTAACTAATCTAGGCAACACATACAACATACACTACATTTATTCCCCAAACCAAAATATCAACACAAACGCAAAACATAAATTGAATGCCCTCAGAACACTAACTGGCATGAGATTTGGACAAGAAAAAGAATCTCTAAAGATCCTCTATAAACAATTCATCTGCTCTTCTCTAAACTATACCTTACCTAGCCTAGATTTCCACCTTTTTAAACATAAATACAACAAAACTGTGAATCACATAGAATCAATGGCTGCCTCACCACCACAAACACCTGACAATGAAACAAAGATCCTCCCTGTATAATCCCACCTCAACATGCTCAGCACTCAATTCTATGCAACAGCACTAGACCCCTCCCATCAAAACTACTCCATAACTAATCATCAACCCCAAAGTAGAAATAAAAAGCTTAACCCTGCCTCACACATCAGCAATCTCATCTCAAAGATCCCCAACCCTAAAAAATATAGCACTGACAAAACACACACACACTGAAGTAACCTATCAAGCACTAATCAAATGACCTCCAAGATGAATCTTATATTCCACCTCACCAGAAAAACACCCATTAAAAACCACACTCCCCTGACAAACACACGTCACATACTCCACTCTACACTCTGGATGTCACCCAGCCCTACAACACTACAAACACCATTTCAACATATCATAAAACCCTTTATGCCCATGATGTATCTACCACAATAAAGACATCATGCACTTACAACTCAATTGCCCAAAATTCTGCACAGATGCACACATATCATTATACTTTGTGTCCTATGGTCCTGACCAGTTGATGTGGGTGGATTCCTGTGCACTGCAAGAGCCTCTTTTTACTTGTATACATCTACAGATAGGTTAAGACAAATATATATTTCATTTACTGTTTTTGAATAAATTAAAATGTCATATTCTCAAGGGTCTTACTGAATATAAGTTTCATAAGGAGATCATGAACAGTCTCAGATTTGAATGTCAACCTCACAAATTTGTTGAAGAGACTAATGAAGAGAAGTCACTTAATAAAGAAAATGATGCTTTCATCAAAATGAAAATGCAGAACAAGCCATAAAGACATGTACACATACACACTTCTTGTAATGGGCAATATAAAATTACTAACTACTTTTACACATTAAGGCCACCCTATGACAAGGCATTATGTCCTTGCTTGTGACATTAAGAAGCATATCTATCTTACATTTTCACAGTTCATTATACATAGTTCATCTAACAAGTCTCCAATTTCTTATATCTGTGTATGCTAGTCACCACTGAATGCCTCAATAACAGACTTCAATGACTAGAATATACTTTTAATGTCATGAATTGAATATGAAAAACCAACAATTAAGCATTTCCTGTACTATTTTCACTGGAAGAGAAGCAAACTCCACTGCACACCACACACTTGCAAATAAGATCTGCTCATTGCCGGCAGACAATTTTTCTAGGTTATTACAATCTTTTAAATTTTTTCCAGTTTTTGTAATGTCACCATTTGTGAATTGCTTAATGTATATTTGCCTTTTTTCTTTTATGTCATTGTCGTAAATTGTTTTGTAAAGTCTTATGGCTTCATCTTTTCTGACGTCTTACGTAATGTAGAACATATTCATCACTTTCCTTATGCCTTTCAAGAAAGGCACTCCACACAGAGAAAACTAAAGACAGGACCTCTGTATAAGAGTTCAGCGGCACAATGATGCCCAGTATTTTATCACATGAATAAGTATCTAGTATTGCAACAGCACCATACTTCTTTCATATACACAGTATTCTCAGCCTTTCATATTCTACGAGCTAGTAACCGCACACCTGTCAGATACTAATGTCTACTTTAAAACACTTTACAAGTAATCATTTTAATTATGTTACTTTAGTTTACAAATAGCTGAAATAGTACAGCATTAAGGAAATTTGACAAAAAGTCACAGAAATGCCTGATAATTGCACCAATGATGACCATATTGCCCTTGCACCTGTCAGGTGTTCAGGTAATCACTTGCAAATTAATTAATCAAAAAATAGTAAGAAATTAACTCTATCAAAGTAAATGGTACAGTAAAAGATCTCTTAACCAGAGTTGCTGAAGCACAAGGCCTTACAGTTTAAGGATTTCTATCAAATTGAGATTAAAATATCTAATACAGTATTACAGTAGCAAATGTAGCAAACTTTATACATTTTGTGTCAATGTTCATAATTCAGGTTTAATAGATAATTCAGTCCCAATAAATTTTTCTTGTACATACAGAAGTGTCTTAGAGAAAGATGCATACTATACACAGCAGAACTGCAATGTTCCTAAATAAGCTAAATGAGAAAAAGCAAACTAATTTACAGAAATTCAGCTCTCGACTACACTGCCTATTATCTGTCCAGTACCTCCTTTCAGAGAAGCATATCGAAGTGGGAAAATCAAATGTCAAAAGAACACCAAAAAGATATGCGACATCAGTAATTCCATCGTATGAGTATGGCCATGAATCACACCACACCTGCTTACTCCAAACCCATTGAGAGGAATGTCAATCTGTGACCACTGATACAATGGCACAATGGAGACACAAATAGGTACATATAAAACAATTTTCCACTGACCACTATCAGTTGTAAAACAGGAGCCTAGATGAGAAAGCAGGCCTAGCTCAAAAGGAAGAGGACCTTTACTGGTAAGCCACGAGTATGACTATCTTTTTCCAAAATGGAATAGACAAAAAGATTTCATAAATTTTGATCATGCATGCTTTAGAATTTGTTGCAAATGATATGTTTGAGGACAATATATGGTGTACAAAGGGTTAGTTGAATATAAACAGTGTAAGTGAGAGTTGTGGGAGTAAGGGCAGTATGTATGAGAGAGCTGAAGAGGGTTAATTAATATGGAGAGGACGAATGAGGAAAGGATGACAGAGTATACTAACATGCATAGGAACATGTAAAGCTGAAGGATATTCAAAGGAATATAAACAGTGTGTTTTAGATAATGTTTCATGAGATCCAGAGGTTCCATGACCAATAATTTTAAAAGATGCCTCTAAAGTAAAACATCAAAGCTATCTTGTAAATATCATGAGATTTGGTAATATTATCTGGTTCGGGTGTATGGATGATTGTCTTCATCTACTTTGCAATGTTTCTAGCTGATAGAGGAACACAACAGTCAGGGAGATGAACATTAGTCTCCACAGTAGCCACTAGCAGAACCCAAACAGCCTTTTCATGCATGTACATGACACTAGTGATTGTGTTCATTATCCTCTTTCCAACCTGACATATGATTGTTTCTTATAAAGAACTCTGCTGTCTAGATTTAAGATTTCATGCCTTTAAAAAAGTATCTGGCTGTCACTGGCAATATGTCTTGACAGACTGGCTGCTACCATGACACATATTGCTATATTCTTTCAAAGTAAAAGAAGTTGAGAGCACTACCTGGTAGATGTATCTCTCTCTCCTCAGTTGAGTTGTCATTTTGTAAAAGCTCATTAAGACATTCAAGTAAAAACTTTGGCAGAAAGGGGGATAACCTTCCTGAGACCCCTCAGTTGAATGACGTGTGTACAGTTGGCAGTCAGCCATGTGCAAATGCTTATGGTAATAATTACTTTGTGATGCTATTGGCCTTACACTGTCAAATCTTTACATGCTTTTGTTCATAACTGTTTGCTCTACATAATCATATATACCAACATTACTATTACAGCAAGTTTGAAACGTGTATTCCTGCTAACACACAAATGTTTATGGTAATAATCTATATATGATGCTGTTCTTTCAGCTTGTATTTGTTTGTAAATGATTGCTCTATTATATATCACATACATTAATTAGTAAATTTTACACCAATGTCACCATTATACTGGTTTGCTGAGATGTGACTACTGCTAGTGCATAAGTGTTTCCAATACTGTAATTATAAATTTGTAAGAGTTATTCATTTTATAATTTTTTACATGCATTTGTTTGTAAATGATTTCTCAACATTATCATATACACCAAACAATAAGTCTCACACCAGCATCATCATTATGAAGTCAGTCTTGACTGCAGCTAAAAATATTAGTTTTTTTGACACTTTCTGGTAATATACAATTATGGTCAGATAATGTATCAATTATATTGGCACACATTTCAGACCATAAAAGCATGCTTATAGACCTAGTATTGGATTTCTCATTAATCCTTAAAGATATTGATGCATAATTAGATCAAGAGTAAGCCCAAGCAAGTCTTTGATGATATGTACAAAAATTATCTGCAAGTATTAATAGTGGTGACCTTTCCTCTACATACTGTACTACTGGGATATCAGCTAGAATAATTTTGGAACCTGTAGCAGAGAACAGGAGGTTGTCTTTTGTTGCGATTCCTTTAATGAGTTCACAACGTCTTGGTAAATGATTCTTGTGTTTTTCGTGATATTGAAGATTATCTAATGACACGGGAGTTTTTGGGGACGCAATTCATATAAAATTTCCTGTTTTCCATGATTCTGTTTACATTTCCCTCTGCTTGCTATCATTACTGCAACAATGAACTAGCGCCAGAATAAGAAAGTTTCTAATGTATGAACATTGCAAAAAATAAGTTTTGATTATCTCTTGAAGTCATTCCGAAATTTAAAGAACTCTCCCACGGATTCATGTGTGGCTCCAAAACTTAACAAACTAGTATCACACTAAACGTGTAATTACACAAAATTAAATACCTTTATTTATAAAATGCTTATTCTTTGTATTATTTACTGGAAATAGTACTTCTTTTTTGATCTCAGGTTATAACTTTGACATAACACAAAGTGATGAGTACATGAAAATGACCCCTTAACAATAACTTGACGATCATTTTTTAACATCCCAAGGTTGCTACTATATGAGCCAAAACTTAAATGGTACTATATGGACCTTGGAAACCGATGAAGAGGATACAATAAGAATATTACCATAATAATTAAAGAAATAATCATAAAACTAAAAAAAAAAAGTCATATCTAGCACACGAGATGCTATTCTTTTTAAGTGAGAACTGCATACCCAGTTAAACTCCAAAACTACTAGAATATGCCCTGCTGAGCATCCAGTGATGGGAATGGGCACACAATTAAGTATATGATATTGTCAGTGAGTGTTTCACTGTGCTGAGGACTGGGGCTGACCAACAATGAACCAGGAAGCCCAGGCTGGGACCCTAAGGAACAAGGAGAGTTCCTCATTTCATCTCTCACTATGGACCCTGTTGAACAGAGACAAACATGAAAATATGGAGAAGAAAAACTATATGTGAAACCCTAGGGACCTCTTAAGTAAACACAGTACAACAACAACTACAACACTGTGTCAGAGTTGCCCTCTGCCAGTGGCCTGGTAAGGAGGAGGCACTAAAGGCTATGAAGGGTCACTGAAGTTCACCAATTATGGAGACTTTTGCTGTGGCCACCCCCTTGTGTGAGTTCCCAAAGGAAATGGGCATCAGAGATACAGATGGATTGATAGATTACAGGAGGCTGTGAGAGGTCTGCATTATCAGCAGGAGATAGTTAAAAGATAGCTAAAAGATATCATAATATATTAAACTTGTTATACTGGATGGCAGCAAGGGCACTGCTGCAGAAACATAACTAAAAACCCATAAGAATAATGAATGCTATAACATAAGGGACAAAAAAGAGGGCTTACAAAACATGACTGTACTAGAATACATAACGTAAGGTCTCATCTGATGCCAATACTCGTAAGTCTGATGTGCAAGGTTTCAGTAACATGGCTTTATAACAACAAACACAACAAATAACCTTGGCAAGTGTATTCAAAGGGATCAAGAGCATATCAAAGGAACACACTGATGATAAAAAATGTGGTGATATAATAACAGTGAATCTAATCCAAGGGTGCAAAGTAAGTGTTCTGAAAATGGAACTATTGTAACAGAAAAACTGAACAATAGGCAGAGCATTCAAGGAAGAAGGGAAGCAAGTAAGAGTGGGGATTTGGTATACATACAGCAAGACCGTATGTTAGTATACTGTGATCGAGCAGGCACCCATCTAGAGAATGAATGTGAGAGAATGTGGCCTTTCTTTGTTTGTTCCTGGCATTGCCTCGTTAACACAGGAAATGATGATCAAATCTGAACAAAATATCTGATGAAAAAAGCTGTTTCTTTATGATCCATCCACCTTACATATATAATGGATGGCATATAATCCTGAGGACTCAAAAATCAAAAGAACACAAAGGATATAATCATGATATTTTTGTTAAAAACATACTGAGTAACTTTAGCAATTAACAGAGGGATTAAGAATGTTTTAAAATACATATCCAGCCATTGTGATATGTGACAAAAGCAAGATTTTTCTAATACTCTTAGGCTGAGAGAGAAGTCTCTCCTATCTACAGTTTTTAATAAAAAATTATCAGCCTGTGAGTTACAAAACATTCCTGAACTCAGTAAAACAAAATGCTATCTATCTATCTATATCTCTGTCGCCTGTTCCAAATGGAACTACCTCAAGGGGGTGGCGGCAATAGAGTCTCCATACCTAGTGAATTCCAGTGCTGCTTCTTAGCCTTTAGTGCCTCACCCTTAACAGGCCACTGGCAGAAGGCAACTCTAGTGCAGTGTTTGCAGAGGCTCCTGCCTACTACTCCTACCTAAGTGCTCCTACCTACTACTTCTATCTAATGCTCCTGCCATTTTGCCAAAAGGCAGGGCTAGTGCGCAGTGCTCATCGCAGGAAAATCTGTAGTTACGAAGAATGAGCTGTGTGAATTAAGTGTTGTTAGGTGTTGCATAAGCAAGAAAAGATTGTATAATTGTGGACAGAATGCCAGTAGTCCATGTGTGGGTGAGGAAGAGAGAAAGACAGCTACCAGGGTCAGAGGAGTGCAACTTAAAAAATGCAGCATGGCAATATAACAGGACATAAACAATTACAGTGAATGAGCCAAGTTTTGGTTCATTAAATGAAGGCTTAAGAGTGAATTTAAGCTATAAAATCAAAAGGCATGGTAGAAAAAGGAAACATATGATACTTTACTTCTGAGGAAAAGAACAGGCCACTAACTCATGGGAGGAGCCCATACCCCCAGTGAAAGGCTTTTGTTCATAGGTGCACACCCATAATTATAACTCTTAACTGAGTCAATATACTATTCATTTACGATATAATAATATTCAGTTTTGATTAAGTAATATGCAAGGAAATCTTAGTAGACTAATTCTCAGAGCTCTGTGAGTAATGTTTTGGTAATATGACTTATATACCACACTCAATTTCATCTTACTGCAGAAAACACTGCCAGTCAGGCATACCCAAGCAGCAAAGGCATCAGAAAGTTTAACAAACATGACTAAACACAAGAAAACTTAACCACCACTAAGTAAATAAAATTTCTCTTTATGGAGCTGACTCTTAGTAATGCTAAATGTTACCCCTCTGAGTATCCCTGCTAGACTACTGACCTGAATTTTGAGGATCCCTTCTGTACACATTGAAGGTACATACTGTAAAGTCATATGCCAGTGATTTACCTAAAAGTAAGTCAACACAGATACCTGTTCAAAAGGAAGTCAAACTACTAAACACTGTTAACTCCTTACAAAAACATTTGGCCATCATGAGTCCACCAGTAAAGAAATGAACTGGGTTGAATCCTCTTGTCAAATTCCATTTGAGTTCCTCTGTATAATAACAAGCTTATATAACTTTTTTCTTTTAAGAGACTGACATGTCACAGGCAAAACTAGCCCCAGTGATGGCCATCAGGGGTGAAAATAAAAAGTATGAGAATATAATATAGAGAAATTCATTAGGGCACTTCAAGTGTTTGTTGTCTTGACTAAAAAAGAGATAGATTAAAAGAAGGGAATTCCACAGCTCTGATGTTCAAGGAAACAGGGAAGTATCATAGTGGTCAATCTTCATTGGCTGATCTTCACTAAAAAACCATGAGAACGAGCAACCTGATAGGTGCTTTGGATCCAAACTTAGTGGCAGGAACACATGCATAAAGCTCACAAGAGCAGTGGCCAAAATTATACCTTAGAATGGGGAAAGGGCAGTAACATCATAGCATATAAAGAAGAATGACTGGAGAGAGGTGATGCCAGAAGATTTAACATTGAGATGGACGTCTTTTTATTCCACTCTTACTTATGGAGATGAGGATGAAGAACCACCCTAGATACATAAAGAGTACTCCATAATAGGGAAAAAACTAGTATTTAGATAGCTGTTCACTAAAAAAAAATACTTACAACACCTCTACAACATCTCCAACTATCACTGTTGAGATTTTTTTCCTTCAGCTTTCTCTTAATTTTTTCCTGAAACTGAAAATATATTACAAAGGAATCAGAAACCAAAGTTACAGTTAGGCAATCTATAGGCAACTGGAACCTCAAGAAGGCCAAAAGTGACGTCTTTACTATTACCACATTAAAGTGGTAATAAGCAGAATATATCTCAGGGTAGGGTAAAGAACTCCAGAATCTGAAATGAAGTCAAACTGGGAATGGAAGAATACTACATCTCATTTGCTTTAACAGCTGAAAGAATAGCCAGTCTACCTGCAGCAAACTAAGCTATTTCCTGGAAATTACATTAATTCCTATAAGCCAAGTCTTTTTTCTGAATTAAGTACACTCAGTTTATCAATGTAATGGTGTGCTCTTAATGGCCAATTGTTTGACTCAGGATTCAATGTACTATTTGGCAGTTTAAGCTTTCCATTTAATTCTTATCTATGCCTCTTACTCTCAAAACAAGTGTTTGGCATCTATATATTCACAAATCACTGTCAAGTATAAACAATACAATATCATGATTAAACTTGTGAACGAGAAAAGACTGATAAATAAATATGAAACTTTGACATGAAATGAGCCATCATCAACTTGACTGACAGGGTAAAAACCTAAGAGTTGCTTCCTTTAGGCCTTTTACCCAAGACACTACCATAAACAATATTTGTTGCTGTACCAAAGAACGATAAATCGTATGAGAATGCCTATTTATGGCATGATTTAAGAAATCTGTAATGAAAAAACTATTAATAGGCTGAAAATGAAGAACTTACCACTGAAATTCTTCAATACTGCTACATTAATCTGCCATACACTGAGCTTGGAGTCCTACTTTTATGCCTCAGCTGCTAAGTCATGTGATGGTTTGCAGGCTGGCTGGCTCAGAAAAATCATTTTGTAAAATAGCTGTAAAATGAACAGGGTAAATGCTCTCTACCCCTAGAAACTTGAAAAACTGAGGCCTGTCTAGATGAAAAGCTATACCAACTTTCCTTTTTTAGGAGCTGCTCAGAACAATGTAGATTCTGTTCTAGCAGCAGTACCTCATTTTGGCATATCCTAAACCTTCCATAAATTAGCAGTCAATGTGAGTGAGCCTTATGACAATCCCTATGGTAAGTGAGAAGCTTCGTAGTGCTCCATAACATCTTGATAAATTCTTCCATTCTTGAGTGAGGCATTTGCTTCTTACAACTGATGAAAAAATTTCCATCCTGACTTTACTTAAGATATGCAAAGTCAGTGGATTCTGCATTCGCATGTAGACTCTGGAATCACTCATGTGCTGGACATGTATTGGTGTACCTTCTTACATTATAATTTGCAACTGAGATATGTATTAATCTGAAAATGTGTAACAGAGATGTACAGGCTCTGTCTGACAACTGATGGTGAACAATGGAGAAACTTGGACCTCCTTTAAATATACATTAGGGTAATAGAGTGCTATATTTTTCTAGTTCCATACCTATGACACATTTCTCATATTTCACATATCATTTATATTAGCCATACTGACCCATTTCATATGTCCCCTATACAAATATCAGTGGTTAAGAGAGTTCTTACTGCATTTGCTTTTATAAAAAATAATGCAATCTAATAAGTAATATACTTCACAGTTAGCTGCTAAGCAGTATGGTAACTTCTCTGATGAGAAGAATAAATCTAGTCAGGAGCTTCTGGTGCATTATTACTCTACATACCTCTGCTTAGGTCTGAGATCAGTTCTCAATCCACTAAAATTTACAGTATTGTGCAGAACTAATAATATGATCACAGTGATCCCTCATACTTTAAAAAAATCTAATAATTCATCTAAAAACAGTTAATTTCTAAATTTTAGAGTACAAAACATTTGACATTTGTTTCAGTTAAGATACCATCACTGATGATTTTTCAGTATCGAACTTTTGGGAAAAAAAAAAAAAAAAAAAAAAAAAAAAAAAAAAAAAAAAAACTAAAGCATGGAACTAAAGATTATTATTAAAATTTCTGCATATATTCCTTTTAAGACTATTCATAAAGCATCCCACTAATCAAGACACTTTCAAGTGATAGTTTAAAACAGATATGTTACAATGTTTTTGCAATAATTTGTTATTACTGAAGAATAAGTTAATACATTTCTCAATGTTTATTAAAGTTATATTATTTACATATTACGAAAATAACAAAACAATGTTCACTGAAAAGTACAATTACCTTTTAAGCTGTCAAAATATTTTTCACTTTCTGTCTTTACCACACCGTTGCAAACTGAAATCTAACAACACATAATTTTGATATATCTGCCATGGTGACACTCTGCCAAGTTCAAGTGTTCCTATATCATAAAACTGACACAATAATCTCCCCTGAAGAGTACAGTTACTCTTTGAACTAAAAGAGTTCAATAATAATGAATTTTACCATACTGTGGCATTCTGATTGTGGTATGTTGCACAACACAGTAATTTCATAGTTCTGCCACTAAAAATCATGTTTTCATTTTGGCAATTCTGAAGGATACAGTTTATAATGCCACATATCCTGCAGATATATCTAAATACATAAAGTGTTGTTCTCAAGATAAAATGTGAGAATTCCTTCAGTGATATGCTCCATCATCATGGCACAAGTATATATCTACTTACTGTAAACACTCACTTTTGAGCATTATCAAGCAGAGTACTGTTCTTTCTCTAGAAACTGTTATGACAAAAAGCAATCTATAAACATTCGTACTTAGAAAAAATAACACCCTTGTCTTTCAGGCACATTACACGAATATTTGACATGATCCACAAACTTGATCGACAAACATGACCTGAGGATACTTAAGTATGGAAAGGATCTACTTCTATGTCATAGCAACAGGTACAATCAGGATGTGCTGTAATTCTTGTTCTATTTCTCTTACATCAGCTTCTTTTGCAGTATAATTTTATATAAATCATATATTCACACATTGTAGTAATCTACGTCTTCACATACAATAATTCATTTTCCCTCTCATCTTCAGAATCATCTTCCACAAATGGAGTTAACGTAAGGGAGACTCGCTCAGACATATTCTCTGATTTTAAAAATCTATATGAATTTTTTCTTGCCCAACACAAGGAATCAGTTGATCTCGCCTGAAAAAAAAAAGAGAACAAAGTTAACTAGCTTGATATCATCATAAAATATGATCTACTAAAAAAATGATAAAACTAACTGAAATTCCGGTAATTCCAAACCTTGACAACACTGCATCTGATTGGTATGGCTTGTAATTTTACAAACTTTGATTATTTTGCAGTTCTGAAAATATCATTATTGAACCACACTGATTATACTATGAAAAAATCTATCATGAGATAAAATGTGATATTAATAAAAAATTACTCTTTTGGTGTAGGTAAAATAAATATGTACAGTGGCAACTCACTTGACACTTAGGCCTTTCTCCTGTATTTTTCAGTGCATTGAGCTTAAACATCTAAATAATACCCTAGACATTATCAGAGTGTTAGTAGTGGAGGATATATACTTCTGAAGTGTTTGTTTTCATTTTCATATGAGTATAATTGAAACTGATGGGGAGATTTTTCAAAATTTGAAAAACTTTGATTCACACTGTTGGAAAGGAAATTTAAGAATGGTTAAGGGGTTAAATACAATTCTCATATTTGCCAGCACAGTTTATCTTCTTAGTAATCCTCCTTATACGGAGCCCTAACAACAGATTAGGCACAATTTTGCAACATATTAGGCACAATGTTGACTCCAAGGCCCCTTCGCATTTAAGATGCCTGCAGTATATTCCTGGCTCGATAATTATCACATAAAGGCCTTCTTTAGCTGTGTCCCATCCTCATTCCTTTGCATCTACTTTGATTGAATTACATATACCATTTATTATAAAAGATCAACTTAGAAGTCTGTCTAGATCCCTCTGTATGTTGAAACAGTCCTTGTTATTCTTTACCTTTCCCATTATTTTGTAATCAATGACAAACATTTTCTGATAAAACTACACTCTATCAGGCAATCACTTACAAATACGAAGAAGAACAACGGGCTCAACACAGCCATACAGCATGCCACTAATGACATCCCAATTCAAGAATGCTCCAGTAACCTGCACTATGCTCCCTTCCACCAAAATAACCTTCAATCCAATAAAATTGTCTACCTTTTATTCTTGCCTGTAGATCCAGTTCCTTAACTAACCTTTGAAATGGTACTGTATCAAATGCTTTCTAGCAGTCCATGTGGTGATATAGGAAATTCTCCTGTATACATTCTAGGACGTTCTTTTTCCATGAGAATCTACATTTTTGAAATTGAAATTCCCCATTATCAGGATTTTCCCATTCTAGGGAGGGAGTTTCTCACTGCTTTCTTCACCATTCTGAATGTTCCTCCACTCCTTCACCATTCTGAATGTTCCTCCACTGTTATATTTGTAAAGTTGTTCTGCGTCACTTCAGTTTCACAGGTGGTTGAAAATTACAAGTACTACTATACAAAGCTTTCCAAGAGTAATTTTTCTGATTATGTACTGTTTCGGTGAACCATCCATCAGTATTTCTTAAAATCTAATTGTGATGCTAAAAAAAAAGAAAGAAAAAAAAAAAAAAAAAAAAAAAAATTTTTCTCTGTCCCTACTTGCTTCTGTGTACACTTCTAGAAAGATTAGGCTACACCTTACCCCTTTTGTGAGTTTTGCCTCCATTACCACAATATTAAGACTGCTATCCCTGATTTGATCTTTGAACTCTAGCTCATTAATATTTAGTACCAGTCTGTCTTTACTTGCATAAACTGATTTTTAGCCTGAGGCTGATACTAATCAATTATCTCAGCCTCTATGAGCAGAAATTGGATGGGTTATTCACCCCCTCAGGCCTCAAATGAATCTTACTTTGTGTCTTTTGCTTAAATTCCTAAGCTCTTTTTCACTATTGTCTTGAATTGTCACTTATGAGAAACATCCCTTTTAACTCATCCTTTCCAGCAAGTTTTTTGGCTAACTTAAGCATTTCTTGACTATGTATTCCATATCAAAGTTAATCCTCAGAGGTCATCATTTCACGTCATGCCTATACCCACCGATTCTCCTGAGACTTTCATTAGGAAGTCTATTGCATCGGGTATTTTTTTGGCATGCTTCCCTTTCCTCTTCACTCAAGTGTTCTTCTAACCCAAATATCATCCTGTTTTCACGGCACAATTAGCTTTATGCTAA
The DNA here is from genome assembly GCA_038088735.1 of Panulirus argus. Taxonomy (NCBI): domain Eukaryota; kingdom Metazoa; phylum Arthropoda; class Malacostraca; order Decapoda; family Palinuridae; genus Panulirus; species Panulirus argus. The sequence goes on from JAYMFT010047987.1 coordinate 14,080, forward strand.
GTGGCAAGTGTGTGCAAAGATAATGAATGTAAGTTTACAATAGCAAAGGATATAAGTTTACAGTTTTTTGCTGGTTGGTACTGGTGTGTAAAAGGCATAATCCAAGCTAGAAAATTAGGAATAGGCACCATACACCAATAAGTCGAAATTCCTCATAAGGTGGTTGCCATGTTCTGAAATGAATGGCTATCAACATCTCAAAAACAAAACCCAACTTAAAACACCAATTTTTCTGTCAAGCACATATAACCTTGTTAAACACTAAGATCATACAGAATGACCTGCTGGCATAATTTTCAAAATGGGAAAATTGAATAGTAAACACTTTTTCTTACTATATGGCAGGATGGTTCAGAACTACTAATACAAAAGAATTACCCCCTCGGTACCACTTAAGATAACCAGGTAGAGAGAGCACCTACAATTTATTGGGAAAAAGAGGAATTAGAAATAATCACTCTGAAAGGTAAACATACCAATCATACCAATCCTCAAACAAATATATTATATTAAAAAACTTATTTCATGAAAACAAAAAATCACATACCTGAAGTACAGTGAACACTGCACCAAATATTACAAGATTGACAAAACAAATAACAGCAACAAGAGAAGTAACAGAGGAGAAGTAAGTTTCTTCATGTGAAGTATGATGAGAACCAGATTCTAAGCTTGGGGCTATTCTCCGTTTATCTGCTGATGCAGCACCATAACACTGACCTATTGAGAGAGAGATATATTCCATCTTAAAAAGAAAAGTAAAGGACTTTATTAATAATACCATAAATTCAAATTGGGACCAGGTTACTCATAACAGCACTAGTGTAAAAGAAGTTAATGACAATCTCTTTATAAAAATATGGTGCTTTACCTGACCACATTCACACTGTAGCACCAATGATACTCTGCTATATATTTTCATATTCTACAAAATTCTTCAAACACTGCTGTGTTCTACTTTCTGAACCATTTGATATTTGTCATGATTTTTTTGTCTCTCTGTCTTGAAATGCTCTTCAAAAGAGATGACTGAGCCTTAGAGGGAAAAATTCTCACTTGGCCCCCATCTCTATTCCTTCTTTTGGAAAAGTAAAACAGGAGGGTAGGATTTCTAGCTACCCATTCCTACCCCTTTCGGTCACCTTCTACAACAAGTGTTAGTGAGGTAGTATCAAGAACAGAGGTCTGAGCCTTAGAGGGAAAAATCCACACTTGGCCTCCTCCTCTGTTCCTTCTTCTTCTTCTTCTTTAAAAAAAAAAAAAAAAAAAAAAAA
>JAYMFT010047998.1:0-15352 GCA_038088735.1 Panulirus argus
TATATATATATATATATATATATATATATATATATAGATAGATCGATAGATAGATAGATAGATAGATAGATAGATAGTTAGATAATAGATAGACAGATAGACAGACAGATAGATAGATAGACAGATAGAAAGATAGAAAGATAGATAGATAGATAGATAGATAGATAAATAGATAGATGGAGAGATAGATAGACAGATAGAAAGATAGAAAGATAGATAGATAGATAGATAGATAAATAGATAGATGGATAGATAGATAGATAGATAGATAGATAGATAGATAGGTAGTTAATGTAATTTATAATCTTGTGCAAATACAGTACATGAAGAGCAAAGAGACAAAGAGAGAGAAGACCATCTCATATACTACATCTGATACGTCAAAAAGACCAGCACACAAGTGGGTCTACTGCACAATCCTTAATCACATAAAGGCAACCACTTGCTTCGTTAGCTATGTGAAGACTCTCCGTACGTCAGGGTCCTTCGCCCCTGCTGGTGCTAATCCGTTCTAACGAAGCATCAGAGGGCTCAGTGAAAGCGTGACTTCTGGTTTGGTAAGGTAGAGATGATCCAAGTCCTGGGGCACCTCAGTGTAGTAGATTCTCAGGCATGAGAGACTGAGGAATTCTAACCATGAAGGGAGGAAAGTCTGGGAGCCCCTCGTGCACACACACATATGCTCCCTACCTAGCACCTCCCCCCAGATCCACAGAGAGGTGGTGGGGGGGGGACAGGAGAGAGAGAGAGAGAGAGAGAGAGAGAGAGAGAGAGAGAGAGGAGACGAGACTTAACTCCCTCATCACCTAACCTCCAAGGTCATCGTGCCCGACCGCCTTCACGGCCTTGCCTTCCTCCTCACCTCCGGCTAACTGAGCTGGCTCCGACACAGAAGGAGGAGGGGGAGGAGGAGGAGGGAGGAGGCGGTGGCGTTAGTGAGACGGGGTCGTTATGGGATTATGTAACAGGATGTTGTGTAAGTCGACTCGAAGTTCCGTTTGCGACTTAGAAAAACTTATTGATACACGTAGGCATACGTATCTAACATACATACATATGCATCAGTAAAAGTGTGAATACATGTATACACAGCTGTTATTTAATATTAATATACATATGCAAATTACTGCATGTATACATATACTTATCTACAATGGTGTGTAAATGTTTTAATAATACAAAAGTGTATACCTCCAAGAGGGCAGATCCTCTGCCTTTTTCCTTTCATGGATGGAATTATAGACAACATATCAGTCGATCTCGTTTTGAAACATCAACATTAAGATTAGAAAATGTGTTCTCAGCCAGTTAAAGCTTGCTGTTCAGGGAAGCTGGACGGCGAGGAAGGGCTAGCGATTAAAACCCTGACGTTTATCTTTCTTATAGGATAGTCCTGGGTTACGTCCAGTCTGTTGAAGAAGGATTCCATGGCTGAGGGTCCCGTGTAGGACTCGTTGAATGCGTATATATTGACTCTTTTATTCCGAACACATTTCGAAGCTTGAGCGAAGCATCGAACGAACGGTACGAAGCGCCTTGACCAGAGGCGAGCTTATAAGCCCGGCAGAACCTATTGGACGTGTAGTAGTAGTCTGATTCACCTTGACGTTTTGGGTCACTGCTCTCCCTCCCACTCTCTCTCTCTCTCTCTGTCTCTCGTCCTCCGGGGATCGCCAGAACTCATTTCCAATTCCATGTGAGGAACGGATATAGGACCCGTGTGGTCGAGCGGATGTAGGATGAGCAATAATTCAAGCATCTCACTCTCCTTGCACCTGGCCGTGTCCTTGTCCACTTATCGTGCAGGAGGCTTCCAGGGAGCACGTCCTACAGCCGGATATTGGACAGGCGAAGTGGCATCCGGTCAGACGGATCCGTTAAAAGAAAAATAAGTCGATACTGAACTGCTTAGCTTAGACTGACAACAACAAGAGTTTTGAGTTAAAATATGAATTGATTTTAGTTCATTTCGGGAACTTAGGAGACGACAGAGAACCGTCAGGAAATATGGTATGAGGGTGGTTGGCTGTTTGGGCTTTAGGCCTAACGACTGCCAGGGGGCTTTAGGCCTATCGACTGCCAGGGTCACCAAGGTCATCACCGGTGTCATACCAGTGCCATCTAGCAGGCACCGCGAAGCACCGAGGATCACAATCTATGGGAGTCGGAGCTTCAGGAGCTTCACTTGGAAAAAGACCTTGATTCAAGTCTCTAAACCTTGATTCAAGTCTCTAAACCTTGATTCAGGTCTCTATTCTTCAGCCCCATATAGAACTTGAGTCTAATCTAGAGCCTCTTACATTATCCAGAACTTAAACCTCATTCAGGGCCCGAAACCCCCTCATACGAAACAGTGAACCTCATCTCGAACTCACGCGAACCTTAGCTAAGACATCAAACCTTTCCTGAAAATATTTGAATTAAAGAAAATGGATCACATCTTGAAATCATCAGAGAATCTTATAAGAGTAATAAACTGATAGACAGACAGAGTAACAGACCGTATACTATGTCTGTGTCTGAGGCGACAGACATGGATCACTTCCTCCTCCTGTACAGAGACAACCACAAGGAATCCTTCATGAGAGGAGAGAGAGAGAGAGAGAGAGAGAGAGAGAGAGAGAGACTCTTCCATACACAATGGGAGATAACATGCGATCATATCCTGTATAATATGAGACAACTGAGGGCGTAATTTGTGGTGTTGTTTCCTGGTGGGTGTGCTGTTAGTGGGAGTTATATAAGAGAATCAGTGGTTCGTTACGTGGGAGATTCCTAGAATATAGTAATAGGTTAATTTTGTACTCACTGAGTCTGCAGGTATACGATTTAAATTAGATATACGAATATGATGAGGAGGTTAAGACTTCATAAAATGAGTATATTGATCATTATACTTTGCATTGCTCTCTAGACCATATTTCATAGGTGTATATAGGGGTGTAGAGATTTGGTAGAGTTTTTATTTGACAGACTCTCTTAATGAAGGCTCCATGACTAGTTTACAATGTCTCTTTTGTTGATGATACGACAAATTTTTACCAGATGGAAATCAGGATATTTTTCATTCTAATAAGGTACGAATCATACAGGATGGAATACTAAGGTGGGGAATATTACCTGAGTGTTGTTCTTTGTTCTATAACATACAATTGGCTGGTTCATAGTTTCAGAATGATATAAATTTTAGTGTAAGAATCTTCTGTTGAGACGTAATGACGGCTCTTATTAAGATTCTTAAGGTGCCCCAGATGCCAGCATTAAGAATTTAGAACCGTAATGATTAGACCTCTATTGGTTTTACGTACAGAAATCTCAAGAGTTGAATAATCAACGAAGATGATAGATGATAGACTCAGTGATATACTGACTGGCTTGCCATGTGAACGATTCGCTTGAGAGACATCTCTCTCTCTCTCTCTCTCTCTCTAGTTTTAGAATCTATTACTAAACTCATAAGAACTTCAACTGGACACCAACACTCTGCATAGCTGAGGTGTGACCTCCGGACGTTCCGATAGCCAGGAAATACCATGTATGTTGACCTGAAGACACAAAGACGGGGGGGGAGTGAGAGAGAGAGAGAGAGAGAGAGAGAGAGAGAGAGAGAGAGAACGTGTGAAGGAGAAAGGTAGAGAAATAGGGGGAAGTCGACGACGATGAGAGAGGAAGTGTAAGGAGAGGAAGAAGGAGCAAGGAGCAGAGGATGAAGGTCTGCAAAGGTGTGAAGGGAGGAATAAGATATGATATAAAAAGGCGTGAAAATAACGAATGAAAAAATAAAAGAGTAACAGGAAATAGCGAGAAGGAGGTGTGGGCTTGGAAGAATGGCTGGCGTCGAGTTGATGAGGGACAAGTTGAGAGGTACAAGTTAAGAGGTTTGAGTAGAACGAATCGGTGGGGATCAAGGTGAATGGTAGGCAAATCCCCTGATACCAGAGAGAGAGAGTGAGGGAGGGTGGTAAAGAAAATGGATGAAATTAGAGGAATACCGTCGTGTTCTAAATGTAAAATGAGTCTAGAATTCGTCCAAATATTTCTCTTAAGGATTTAAGACACTAATGGACCATCCAACGTGGGTTCAATCCTGAGTTTAAGAAAAGCAGATGGTGGAGTCTGATGCCGAGTGCGGGACGGTGAGGAGCCAGATGTTGTTTTTAGGGTCGACTTCCCCAGGTGTTCCTGGAACGGCTAGGGGCGGCTTGAGACGGTCTGGAACGGCTGTGGACGGATTGGGTAAGTCTTGAATTCTTTAGAACGGTCGTGAATGTTTTGAGGAAGGTCTGAGAACGGTTTGGAATGGCCTGGAATGAATTGGGACGGTTTAGGACGGTCTAGAATGGTCTAAGGCTGCCTGAGATAATTTGGGGTCGACTACGGTCGGATTAGGACGGTCTAGGACGGTCTGGGACGGGTTTATGATGATCTGGGATGCTTTGGAATGTCCTAGAGTAACTGAGGAAGGACGGTGTGGGTGGCGAATGGCCAAGAGGGGCCTGAATGACTGAGGTGGCACAAGAGCATGAGGGTGGGGGGGAAGGAGTGTAAAAAAGATAGGACCTGGTCGACCTTGGCACCTCAGAGCCACACTAAATGTTGTGGGTAGAGGAGGGTGAGGGAGGATGAGGAGGAGGGAGTGGGTTGGAGGAGGGGTTGGTGGCATTGGGGTTTAGGAGGACGGGGAAGGTGTGGGTGGGGGAGGTAGGGTGATCGTAACTCTCGCTGGCTACCGAGACAAAGGAGGATATTTTTTGTCCTCCTCTCCGACGCCTGGGGAAGTGAGATGAATTGTGCGCTGACAATATTCATCGTCAGTAAGAGGTAATGAGTTACACACACACACATGCACGCACACTGGAATCTCTTTATTTGTCTAGCTCAAGGACGCGTTTTTTTTTCTTTCTTTTGTAGCTACTTTTGCATGTCTTGCTGCCCCTGATGTCCACATCTCCTCGTATATGCAACTTCATATCATTTTCTTTCTTTATTTCTATTACGACTTTGATTTACTCCCTTTGCTTGCAGCTGTTTACTGAAGAGCTGCAGTAATGCATAGCATAAAGCTAATATTCCACGTTTCCCAAGACTTCAAAAAATTTTGTTTTGAGTGCAGGTGCATGTCCAAGAAATCAGTCGGGAGAGGAGAAAATCGATCTCTCATATTCAGAGACATTTTGATCTTCTGTGCAATCTCCTGCGTTTACAAATAGATAAGGATTTTGTGAATGGTATCTTTGGCTCGTGTGTGGAAAAGATACTGAATGAAGAAAATGTTGACGTAAGTCATCATCCTTGAAAGAGTCAACGAATGAGACTTCTGATTCTTTCCAATCATGCCGTGGCAGTAAAAAAAATTCACAAAGCCATTGTTAGCCATTATTTACTGGAATCTCCTCAGCTGTCATGAAACCCCAAAAAAAAACACAAAACTCCAGTAATCAAAAAGACTCAAGCGTATTAGGTTTCGTATTGTCTTGAGAAAATTGTCCGGTTCAAGGGAATTAGTCACCCAGGAAGCGGACACAAACCGGTCCGCACCATTCCCAGTCTGTTGCCCCTGAGACTCAGCAGTGTCGGGGGAGTGCGTGGGAGTCCCATAAGCCGAGACCAGACGACTGGAAGTCACCTCCCTGAACCAAGATTTGAGACCTCTGCCCGCCTACTCATCATACACCTTCCAGGATTCCAAGACGACACTGGAAGAGCGTCCAGTGATATGTTAAAGTATGGGAGGGTGATGAGTCATGTCATTCCAGCAAGTAAGGACATTAGAAAAGCCATGCAATTTAGGAGGTTCTGTTTTCAGACGACATAGAGCATTGGGTAATGGAAGAGCAGACGAGGACTTTCTGGTCGATGCTGAGAGGAAATTGCATTCAGATTCTCTCTGCCACAGACCCTTCCTCACTGATCCACAAGGCTCCCGACTGGACTGAAGGAGCGTCGACACGTAAAGCGTCTGGCCCTAAACCGTCCTCATGCTTCGCATTCGCCAACTAACGCAAACGCCAAGAACGTTTGCTCGGCGTCAAGAGTGAATTGATATATTTTGCTCTGTGTGTGTGTGTGTGTGTGTGTGTTGGGGGGGATGTTTAAATGGCCTTCACGACATTCTCCACTGATTATCCTAACTGCTCAATTTATTACGTAATCTATTGTCTTCTCTCGTGTTAACTATGACAACAAAAGTCTTCCAGTTGACGCGCGAGGATATGACCCCTTTGCTACAAATTGCCACGCCCCTTTTACCACAATAGGCCAGGAACCCTGGTCCTTAGTCACGCCTCCTTTGCCACAATGGGTCTCCTACCCTGGGGACGTGTGGCTACACCTCCGACAACCACACCCCTTCCTACCACACGCCTCCGTAAGTGTCTCTTTTCTCTCACCTTATACCCTCTTTATCTTCCTCCTCAGACTCTCCCTTCTCTCCATACTTGCCTAACACCCACTCTTCTTCCTCTTCTTCTTCTTCTTCTTCTTCTTCTTCTTCTTCTTCTTCTTCTTCCCCTCCTCCTCCTCCTCCTCCTCCTCCTTATCCTCTTTCCCTTCCTAAAACACTCGTCAATTTGGTTAGAAGCAGAAGGGGGTTGGGCAGAAACGTGGTGAAAATGAAAGAGAAGTGAAGGATATAGGAAAGGAAAGAGACTACAAGAGACCAGCAGGATATAATGAGAGAGAGAGAGAGAGAGAGAGAGAGAGAGAGAGAGAGAGAGAGAGAGAGAGAGAGAGATCATACAGCCTCAGGGCGTAGCGCAAACGCTGATTCTGCTCCTCACAACGGCGGTGGTGGAATCCACGTTGACGAAGTCATTATGCAGACACAAAGGAAACCCCCTGTTTAGCCCCACCGTCATCACTCAGTCATCACGGGCAATATGAAGCCATTAACTCTACTGCTACTACTACTGCTACGAGCGAGGGTGAAAGTCATGTATATCGACGCATAATGGGACGAGGCCTCGGTATGATAAACTGGAGATAACGTCCCTCAGCCTCCAGCCCTCGATCAAGCCCTGTGTTTCGTTAATTACGGGTCATGCCAACGCTGAGCTTTATAGTCTGTCAAGATATAGTTATAGATTACCTACTATATCAGACTTTCTCTCTCTTTTCTGATATCAAGAGGTGTTGGTCACCACTAAAATGACTCAACTTATATGAACATGTTCTGCTCGCGCTGGAAGATACTGGGTGAGAAACCAGACACATTATGCAAATGTACAATTTGAAATGAACAATAGATCATTACCAAGGAGTGTAAGGATCATAGTAATGCAGGAAGGATCCAAAATACACACACACACACACACATAGAATACTGTAAGTCTGTATCATTGTTCCTGAGAGTGGTGACCTTTGGAACTCAAAGGGTCAGGTCATTTGACTAAGGGTTTTACTCATTATATCCATTGTTTTATCCAATCCAAGGATTATGAGACCCATATCATTATATTCATGGTCAGTATCACTGTAAGTCATCGTACTGAAGGGGGTACGCTATCATTGTCATGGGTATCTCATAGCACTCGTGAGATTGATGAACTGTACTCAAAGGACATCGAATTTAAGGGTAGGAGGAGGAGGAGGAGGAGGAGGATGAGAAAGAAGAGGAGGAGGAAGAGGAGGAGGAAAAGGAGGAGGAGGAGGAGGAGGGTATCCTCCTCCCCCTCCTCCTCCTCCTCCTCCTCCTCCTGAGATGTGTTTACTCTAACTCGCCAGGATGCGCGGCCTTGGTTGGAGACTTCTGACGTGAACCCCGCCTGCCACGCCCAATTGGCTCCGTTCTGTACCCTACTGGCATCTGTCTGCGCCTCCTTAATCCTTCCTGACCACGCCACGCCCTGCTGATGTCTAAGCTACATTCTCCTGTCACGCCTTGCTTGTCACGCATAGAAAACAGAGCTTAATTGAATTTGTAGAGAGAGAGAGAGAGAAAAAAAAAGTGAAATTAGGGGTAACTATAAAAAAATAAATGCTCCATTGTATCTGTCGCACCTAACTATATACGTACCGGATGGAATGCTCTCTGACGTAAGTCTTTGCTTTTATGTAACGGTAGAGCTATATATATCCATAAACTAACAATTATAGAATTGAATTAAGCTTAGGAGGTTGCATTTTTAGCACCTAACAAGCAAAACAGAATGTTTCAGCTTAAAGCTTGATGTAACTCCTTAACTCTCAGAAAGCTAAGCAGAGCGTTCTAGCATGTCTCGCGATACTTTAGGCGACGTTACCAATCTAAGCGTCCTGGCCTTCAGACCAGTCGACGCCACCACTCCTTTTCTGAGTTTCAGAAAATCGTCTGGATTATACATATTTGGTTTTCAAACAAACTAAAAGGTAAGGAAGGATCTGATGAATATTCTTGCATATATATATATATATCTCCATTCAGAAGGTTAGAGAATAACAGTTTTCAACGTAGATAGATATCTTCTTCCTAGATAAGGAGGAGACTATGAGTATTTTTCTAAACATAAGTTAAACATGTCCCTATCTTTTAGAGAGCGCTCTCCGACTTTTACAGATTACAGTCAGTACTATATCTGTATCTTCTATTCTGTTGTAAACGTTATAATGTCCTTCACAACATTAAAGTAACGAATATTCTAACAGTTTCCATTGTCATGTGATCTATTGGTTCCTCCCAGATTAACGATAAGGATAAACGTCTCTCAATATGAAGCACGAGGCTACATCCCCTTTGCTGTAGAGAGGCCACACCCTCCTACCACAACAGGCTTGGAATCCTTGACCTTTGGTCAAGTCTCTCTTTGAGCACTAAAGGCAGGAACAGTAGTAGCGGAGGATATATCTCTAACAGCAACAAAAGTACCAGTAACTCTAGTGCCTGGAGTATTAATGAGAAAGATATTAGTAACAGAAGCAGAATCTTTCGGCATTCATAGTAGTAGTTGTAATAGTAGTTGTGGTATAGTGGTAGTAGTGATAGTAATAGAAGTAGTAACAGTAGCAGCATTAGTAGTAGTTGTACTAGTAGTGGAAATAGTAGTATTGGTAAAGATTGTGGTGGTTGTTGCAATAGTAGCAATAGTAGTAGAGGCAATAATAGTAGTAATCGTGTTTATAGTAGTAGTAGTAGTAGTAGTAGTAGTAGTAGTAGTAATAGTAGTAATAGTAGTAGTAGTAGTAGTAGTAGTAGTAGTAGTAGTAACAGTAGTAGTAGTAGTGGGAGGAGGAGAAGGAGGAGGAGTGAGAGTAACAGTAGTACTAGCAACAGCACTGCGATAATTACAACGATACTGAAAGTAGTGTTGATAATTGACCGCGTGAAAGTAACTGATGGCGTTAGTGAGTGGAATCATATTTATGTGGGAGACTTCCTCTAGGGCTGGGCTCTGTCATCGTCGCTGCTTAGTGTTTTATAACGGATGGTGGGGGGGAGGGTGAAGGGGGGTGCATTACGTGAGATGAGAACGAGATGGAAGGCGATTGTGGGGTACGACTGGGCCGTGGTAAGAAGAGAATGGAAAGTAATCACATTTACTGTGTGATGTGGATGATGCTCTGTTACCTGAATGTGAATGGGAGAGAAGAGTAGGTCGATGTTGTGATGCGTCTATGCGGATGGTAATGATGGTTGATTGAAGTAAGAGTATGAGAAATTCGCATTCAGGTACTGTCAGAGTCATGTCAGTCTCAACTGGAAAAAACCTGAAGGTGTAACGGACTTCAGAATATAGTGATGCTTCATAAAGAAGGTGGCAGGAGGACAAGAGTTGATAGCAAGGGGAAGAGAGAAGATGGAGATCCTCTGAGAACTTTGGAGAACGGAAAGTAAAGTGGAATATTCAGAGATGTTCAATGATTCAATATAACATGTGCAGCATAACAAAAAATTTCAAGAACAGAAAGCATATAAAAGAATGCAGATATAAAACATATATGTAAGGTGACTGAGTTATGAAAAAGATATATGGGTAGAAGACAAGGGAGCACAACTGTGTAGAAAATATGGCAAATGAGGAGTTGAAGGAGAATATCTGTAAATGTAGAGCTGGTGGTGGCACCAGGAGGAAAGGGAGGACTCCATGACTATATGAGTGGGCTACAGTGATTAAACTAGTAAACGTAATGCACCCTCAAGTTCCAAGGAGGGTGTGAGTACAGAGAGCAGACTGGCAGGTGCTCTGTATGCAAGGGTGGAAGAGAGAATGCATAAAAGCAGGTCTTCGATTGACGAGAGAACTTAGTGAGCAAAGTGTATGACAGTCATGAAGTTCCTGGGTTGTGTGAACGAGAACTGACGTCCTCGAACCGTACGTGAGTTGAGTGTACGTGAGAACAGATGGGAGTGCTGTCATATTTTGTTTTACTTTTGTTACTACCCAGTTATTGTAGTGTCGGAGCCCCTGTCATATTCGTTGTTGCAACTGTAGAAGTAGTAGTAGTAGTAGTAGCAAGAGGAGGAAGAGGAGGAGGAGGAGGAGGAGGAGGAGGAGGGAGAAGAGGAGGAGTAATTTCACGACTATATCCCTTACGATATCTAACTAACTGATGCCCTTACGTCTTACTCTCTACACCCAGAATTGTTACCCCTGAAGACGAAATTAGAAACCATAGCCAAACGAAACGTCAACACCTCACACGGTACGGCTGTGAGGTCGCTTCGAAGTGGACCGGCTCCTGCACCGGCGCTCACATGGGCCAAATGAAGTACTAGCTATCACACGCAGAACAATGAGGCCAAGTCGACCTTCCTCGTCGTAATGGGCGGGTATGTCTCTCCCGTCACGATCAACTAGCAATTCACCACCTGAAATTTCCTGCATTTTTTTTTTTTTTTTGGTTTCTGTGACACACACCTACACAAAACTCAATTTTTACCCTTTTCTTTATATATTTTATCCTTTGTTACTAGTAGAGAAGTAATTAATCAAAAGACTGATTTCTCAAAGCGCAGTGAGTACATGATACCAGAAATTAGCAAATACAAATTGATGTTTCAAAACGCAAGTTTCGGCAGACGAGAAATGTGGATCTCATAGGGTTCCGCCAGAGGGTTCCCCCACTCACCCCTGCTCCTCTATTGCACATAGAGGTTCCATCAGTAGATAATGACCTGGGATTTACATCCCTCCCACCTGGGCAAGTTGGTGTTGTTTCTGACAGGTCGTGAGAGACATTATTTAAGTAATATAAGGACATAAGATATCACCGTTATCTTAGTGTTATTCCGAGTTCATATTACAGTGAAGGCCACGCTGTGTGTGTATATATATATATATATATATATATATATATATATAAAAGTGAGTTCTTTTTTTTGTTTGCATGTGTGCGTATGTTTCTGTTTGTGTATACTGTGTAAATAATTATGCATATAATTATATGCGTATACCTGTGTGGGTGTGTGAGAGTAAGCGTATGTGTGTCTGTTTACGTAAGCTGCCGTGTGCATCCTCTGAAAGTTACCGTATACCAACACACCAACACCATTTACCTTTTGACACTTTCCATCACGTCTGCTGAGCCACTGTTACCACGGACGTAACCAGCGCCACCGTACGCTGCCTGTGGGAGGGGAGACATTGTAAGTCTACTTTATAAGTAAAGTGACAGAGACTCAACTCTGTACCCGAGACGTGAGTGGGAGTATTGTAGAATTTCCTTGAGTTGACGATTCAGTTAAGTGTTTTCTCATTTTTGTAATGAGGTTATAGTTATTTTTCTTTTAATCTCATTCTTGGAATATTGATAACAAGATAACCTGTAATCTCCTGGCATCCCACCCCACCAGGAAGATTAGCCTATTGTTTTCTTTCATATTATAATAATAATAATAATAATAATAATAATAATAATAATAGTGATAATAATAATAATAATAATAATAATAATTATTATTATTATTATTATTATTATCATTATTACTGATAGTATTATTATTATTATTATCATTATTTCTCTAAGCTTCATTTAATCAATTCCTGCGATAAGATACGACCTGACATTTTCTATTTCCAGATACACAACTCACTGTACGTATGACCTAAACGAATCCAGCGAGACTGGGTCCAGAACATTACAAGATCAGACCAGAAAGAGTTCGGCTTGACTACGACCAAAATCGAATCTCGCGTTCGAGCGCCTCCGTTTCGGTGCATTGGTCGGGCGAGCTTATGGCTCCTTCGACTCTCACACACCATTTCTTCCTCTCCTGGCGTTCCATGTTCTCTCTGACGTTCTCTCTATTATCTCTGACGTTCTTTTGCTCTAATTCTTTCATCTCTTTGACGTTCCGTCCTTCTCATTCCACACGGGTCCCCCTTGTGTGACTATGCAGCCACGTCGACGCGCGCCCTACCAGCGATCACCGCTTCGAATCGCTCGGTCACGGCGGTGGCCCGGCTCGGCTCTCTCGAAGCCTAATTTCACCTGAAGGCATCGGCCGTGACAGAGGGAGGTGGAGGAACACGCCGGCGCGCCGTGCTACCCCTCGGGAGGGAAACTTTCTACGGTGCCGTATCGCCTCGGGCTGTGTCGACCAATCTGACCAAATCTCCGACGCCATTTGAAATCTTCGGTGATACGTATGTGATTATGGGGGGAGGGGCTAAGATGACAGGCTCTCTCTCTCTCTCTCTACCTGGCTCTGCAGTGAATCTCTGAGGGTAGAGATAGGGGAGAATATTCGATCATCCTCTAGTTGCTAACAATAAAGTTGATAACCTTTTATTCTTCTTTACTTTATTGTTGAGTCTGTCTCCATATGCTATTGAGATGTGGCAATAAGAATGTGTTTTATTTAGTATTTTCAGTCATCTAAGACCTAAATCCTATTTACTACTGCGTCTATGGCTGTGGGGAAAGCCTTTTCACAGAATGGGTTTTATACGTGACGAACGAGTTTTACAGCGGATTTCTTCGAAGCCAGTCGTGAGGTGTTGGAGTTCATCTGTTCGGAGGAGCCGAGTCCTTCGATGTTTATCTACTGCGTAAAGCTCCTCCGAGTTCGCGTGAAGCCGAGAGTGAAAGACCTGATGGAGTGGTGTTGCCGTGAACGGTAAAGGCAGGGTGAAACTGCTGTTTTCTGTGGTCCCCTCAGCCTTTCATTCTTCCCAGACGTGTCTATGCCTTCCCAGACATGTCTGTATCTTTCCCCTGCCCTGGTCATCCTCCCTATCCATCACGCAACAGGGTGGAGAAAAGGAAAAGGTGGAGAAAGGGACATTCACTAATTATTCTCAGTCCCACTTGCACTAGGTCGTAGACAGTAGCCGCCTGGGGAGGTGATACCTTCCTGACTCAGGAGTGCTGAAGTGATGTCCTTAACCATCTGACACCCTCTGTATCAAGAGTGCTGGTTTTCCTCCTTCATGCATACTAAGTTGCTGGCCTAGATTTCATACAAACATACATACAACCTTACATAAACGTCATACGTCCTTAAATACATCATACACCTATCCCTTTCGCCTCCATTTTAGACAATCTGTTTCTCCTTTCTTTCTTCTGTCTCCATTTTTTTCCGATCCAAAGGCTGACCTCGATAAGGACGTCTGCTCGTGACTAAAGCCTTTCACATAGAGAGAGGGGATAAAAAACCTCTCCCATCACAACTCTACTCACCTCGCCGCTCTCACGCCCACGTCTCTCTCCTGTAATCTCCGTGTTGTTGGTGTTTAGTGGCTGTAATTGACACCCACTGGGCGACACAACTTCTACCAGCACCTAGGACTGCCACTGTTCCCAGACACTGGATCGAGGGGATCTTGCCCAACGACATACCCTGACGCTTGGGAGATGATGGTCTGATGCAGGTCCTTTAGTTTTGGTAACACCGTCTGGGATCACGGATCGATCTACCTCTGAAATAAACTTAGTTGAAGCTAAAGCATTCGTTTATGTTTTCTTATAATCAACTTTGCTCTTTCTCTCCCTCTCTCTCTCTCTCTTTATATATATATATATATATATATATATATATATATATATATATAAAAGAATATAAACCGTGACTGGCCTTTCTGAGCACCAAACTGTATATTCTTTATCAAAGACCTTAGATTATAAAACTTGCTTCCCACAGTTACGTTACAAATGATGATATATACAACCAAGAAGACATAAGTACATATCATGGTTTTGAATCACGTTTCATGACATTTTTGATAAACATGTGAAATTATATTTTTTCTAAGGAATTATATATAGAAATGGGAAATATGAAATCTGGTAGACAGTATATAAAAAGTATATGAAGGGATTCGAACCCTTGGGTATGCATTAGGTATCAGATATATGATGAGTGTTGGGAGGAGACCTCGGACTGAGGGCTCCAGCACTGAGAATCCAGCAATAGCCCCCAGGCGGCGTCGATAACTGGAAAGAGAGAGAGAGAGAGAGAGAGAGAGAGAGAGAGAGAGAGAGAGAGAGAGAGAAAGGCTCTACCACCTTATCAAACACGAAATGACTTTCCCCCGGGCAAGGACACTCCAGAGAGCGCCCACTCATGGTTAATTCCACCTCGCCTCCCTCTCACCCACCCACTCTTCTTGTTCCGGCCCGGGGACACTCATCGCCGGCCACTCACGCCAGGGAGTGACCCCGATCTCTCAGACGTCGAGCTCCAAGCAAGGCTGACAACAGCGTGGGGTCAACAGCCTGATATTCTCTCTCTCTCTCACTCTCTCTACTCTCTCTCTCTCTTTGTTTCTCTCTCTCTCTCACTCTCTCTCTCTCTCTCTATCTCCCTCTCTCTCTCTCTCTCTCTCTCACACACACACACACACACACACCAACCTACCCACACGCGCACACACACACACACACACACACACACACTCTCTCTCTCTCTCTCTCTCTCTCTCTCTAAGAGGGCCTTTAGGGTCTGGCGACAATGTGATACAATAGCTGAACTTAATTAGTCCTAATGGCTACAGGCCATATATGACACACACACACACAAAAAAAAAAAAAAAGCCGTCCCCTAACAGTAAAACACACATTCCTAAGTCTCTTCACAGTGAGCAGTGATAAAGCAACAGGTCAGGTCAATCTTTTTGTGTCGGGTCAGTGAATGAGGGAGAGAGAGGGAGAAAGTTGATGTGGTTGAGCTGGGAAGGATTTGTTTGTTGGAGGGGTGGGGTGGGGGTGGGGGGGAAGGATTCCAGCATTGCTCTTTGTTAGGATCGTTTGGGGTTGAATGACTTGGGAGGAGGGAGAAGACTTCTCTCTTGGCCAAACCAAGCGACATCGAGTGTGGTGTTGGTCCAATTTGCTCATAGTCTTCCACATTCTTCTTTACCTCACCTTACCCCCCCCCCCACTCTCTCTCTCTCTCTCTCTCTCTCTCTCTCTCATATTCTCTCTTCTCTCTCTC
>JAYMFT010048009.1:0-15352 GCA_038088735.1 Panulirus argus
TCTCTCTCTCTCTCTCTCTCTCTCTCTCTCTCTCTATGTATGTGCTACCGAACTCCACACTTGCATGTGGTTTACACCACGAGTGAAAAAAGTCAGCCTCACTCAGGCCGTATTATTACCCACCAGTAGACGAAAAGGGAGTCCATACAGTCTCGTTGAGATATTTCTCGCTGCTGAAGAGTCCGTCATTTCCCTGCTCCCGATTGGTGCGCAGTCTCGAAACTGCAGGATTCCCCTGTAAGATGAGCCCTTGGGCTTTGGAATTAGAATTATATAACCCACGTATTTACCCACCACGTCACAAACATCGACACAAAATCCCTGAACAGACCAATTGTCTTACCAAACATTGTGTATTTGTTTTATTTTTCTTATTTTCCAGCAAAATGCATTCCACTGAACCTCCTTCGCCACCCCTCCGATCACTGCATCAGTCTGTATAAATCTCTCTCTCTCTCTCAGTCGAAGAACGACTGGTCACTGTTCTGGGGCTCCGTTTTCTGATTTCGCTCTGTCGACAAATTCTGAGATATTTCCGGAGACCTTCCAGAAACCATGAGGGCAAGGGAGAAGAGTGTGAGTGAGTGTGTGTGTGTATTACGAGATGTGCCTGTGAGACTGCTGGGTGAGGAAGTATGCCTCGCTCAGGGAGAGTCGTGAGGATGGAAGCTTACATAAAGAGAGTTGGAAGACCTCACCCTGCGTCCAGCAGGTGGCATCTGGGGCTGAGGAACACATTTCTTTTTTTTATACCCCGTGGCAGTTCTCCCTTGTTGGTGAGAGTGAGGGTGCGGAGGTCGCCTGGGGTTGGACTAGGGTAGGTGAGGATGGGAAAAAGAAGAAGAAGAAGAAGAAGGAGGAGGACGAGGTGGAGGTGGTGGTGATGGTGGTGATTATTTTGGCTGGGGGTCTTCCCAGCCTTCAGGCGTTCCCGGAAGCACACATTTGAGAGTAATGGCCAGCTCGCAGTTCCCGCTGCTTCCAGTGATGACACACGAAGAAGGAGGAGGAGGAGGAGGAGGAGGCAAAAGCAGTAGAGTGGGAGGGAGTGTTGGCTGCGGCTGGTTCGTAGGCGGAGCACTTTCTACACGTCACTCACTCAGAGTCCGAACACTCTCAGTGACAAATCATCTCATAATCTGTGCTGTAACTTGCTGCTGACGCAGGTTGATGGATGCGTGTCCTCAGTACGAGACCAGTGGACATATTTTATATCTTCCAGGCTGGTGAGTTATCATGTGAATTAACCCCTTTGAGTATCTTCAGTATGGCAGCTGGGTATGAAGACGTCAGGTCAGAATTCACGCTATTTACGCCTAAGGGTCGTACCTTCTTACTCAAGGGTCACAACGTCGTACTAGGGGTCGTATTGTCGTACTCAAGCGTCGTATATTCGTGCTTTAGGGTCGTATCCTTGCACTGAAAGTTCGCAGCTTTGTCTTCAAGGGTTGTAGCGTCGTACCAAAGCTTCGTACCATAGCTCTCAAGGGTTACATCGTCTTACTCAAAGGCCGTACCGTCGGACTCAAGTGCTTGCACCTTCGAGCTGTAGAAGATAAAGCTTCCCAAAACACAAGGATTCCAGAGGCCATAACAGAACGCAGTAAGCGATTCAAAGACGCTATAAGATCTAGGTTCACTACGGCCCGGATAACGGTGTTTATACTCGTGTTGGCTGGTGGACAGGTGAGTATTTCTTTGGCTCGACTCCAGCCGTGGTCATCTCCCTGGCTATACACCCACAGCCTCTGATGCCTGGCTCAAGGAAGACGAGCGTTCGAGTCTCCTGTTAATTAGTGGCTGGTTGTGGAGAGAGTTTCAGGAGCTAATTCAGTGGTTGTAAGTGAAGTTGTACACCACTCTCACGTTGGGAGGACATGGGAAACGTACGTTTAGGAACTGGAGTAACAAAGGAATTGAAGAAAGTCATCGAGGAAAATAAAGATAGCTTCTTATATTTTTTAGGTGTACGTGGGAGTACGTGGAAGGGACAGAGAGATAGCAGGAGTCCTGATGGTCCATGACGAGGCCATCTGCCTTCATTATCTTCTCCGTGGTAGAAACGAGATAGTAAAACTGAGACGACAGCTCCAAGAAGCAGGCCTAAAGCAGAACTAAAAATGCCAAGGCAGCAGGGGCTAAAAGGAGAACTTCCCATCCACCGAGATCGGGATGAGTTTTGCAGTATTGTGGGGCGTCGCCTCGTTGATGATATCTCTCTGGACTGACGCTCAGTATTGCTAGCTACCAACAAAAGATATTCACGTGGGATTATAAGGATCGCTTATAGTTTATTTCTTAAAGCATAATCACGTCCCGTGACACAAACTCCCGATAAGCATGTAATTTATATAATGATTAGTAATCTTTGAAACTTAGAGCGCAAGAAAAAGAATGTTTTTTTTAAATATTATACATTTTTTTTTATACGCAGTTGCCTTATTTTGACCTATCAAAATGCCGCCTTTGGTATACATTTTTTTTTTCCTACCAATCATGATTGACGCCAGTGGAGTCTCTGTTCACACTAGTCCACATCCCTTCCAGTCTTCTCTTCCCCCTTCTTCTTCCTCCTCCACCACCTCCTCCTCCTCCTCCAGGTGGAGTAACGGTCTGTCCACATTAAGCGACTCCCGATTGGCCGGGGATACTCTCCATACGCTCGACCACAATTTGTGCACACGTTAAATAACGACGTCTTTTTGGAAACCTCCGCCTCCTCCCGGAATACTCTTCGGCTCTTCATGGCCAAGGACTATCTATAGACTTTGCCTGAAATAGGAGCGAGTGAGTGAGACCACCCAACCCGACTCTGCTGTGGGAGGGGGGTCGGGGGGGGGGGAGGGGGTCCGTGCATAAATATGCTTTCGTCTCTTAGGAAGCGGAATGTCAGACAAGGTCTTGCTCCTCTCGTATTCCGCTGGTGGCCAGGACGCGGTTGTGTTGTTTGTATCCAGAACAGATGACTTCGGATACGCCCCGGTCGTCATCCAATAGAAAATACAAACTGAAGTTTTTAACTATTTGGGTTTGAGAGGAGACGTTAACTGATTTTCATTTTTTTGTCTAGACTGAAGACGTCTTCACCGGGCCGATCGTGTTGTTGCGAGGACACAGACCACTCTCGCGCAAGTATTTACACGTCTCTGCCGTCCGCAGACTTCCGCTAGTCGACGCTAGACACGAACGACCCCCCTGTGGCGTTAATGACCTCTTTGAACACAGCCGTACGA
Source organism: Panulirus argus (assembly GCA_038088735.1). NCBI lineage: Eukaryota > Metazoa > Arthropoda > Malacostraca > Decapoda > Palinuridae > Panulirus > Panulirus argus. The sequence goes on from JAYMFT010048009.1 coordinate 3,234, forward strand.
CCCTTGAACACAGCGTTACGACCCTTGAGCACAACGGTACGACCCTTAAGCGCAACGGTATGAACCTTGAGCGCAACGGCACGATCCCTTGAGCACAGCGGTACGACCCTTGAGTATGATGGCCTGGCCTTTAAAAACCTGACCCTTAAAGGGTCGTACCGTTGTGCTCAAGGGTCCTGCGGTCGTGCTCAAGGGTAATGAATGGGGTTGGCAAGTCTACAAGGACCTGATGAATCTCCGAATAAGAAATATTGTAGAATATGACAGAGGAGTTATTTTACGAAATATTGTAGAATATAAAGAACGTGAGGAGATATTTTAGGAAATGTAGAATATGACGAATGTGAGGAGTTATTTTACGAAATATTGTAGAATATGATACTTGTGAGGAAATATTTTAGGAAATATTGTAGAATATGACAAAAGTAAGGAGATATTTTATTGAATATTTATGTATTTTAAGACTATTTTATTCCTTTCCTCCAAAATTCGTAAATACTTTCCCTTGTGTCTTCTTTTTCCCCATTCAACCTCTCTGTATTTCAACTGAGGCCCGACCTTGATGTGGACTTTCGTCCGTGACTGGAGCCCTCAACATGAAAAAGAAAGAGAGCAAAATCTGATGATATGTGATGATTGAGCCGACACGTAAGAGGTAGATTCATCATTATGAATGTAAACTGTTCTAAACAGCTACGGAAAACACCCGCTCGGTTGGTTGAAGATGAGGAAAATTTAACGGCTTGTAGAACGGAAAATTAATAATATTTTTACAGAAGGAAGGTTGGTTACCAGAGGGTAACGTTTGCCTGTGTCTCTGTCATTCCCTCTGTTATTATTATTATTATTATTATTATTATTATTATTATTATTATTATTGTTTTTTTTTTACGTTGAAGGCTCCAGTCACGGACGAAAGTCCACATCAAGGCCGAGCCATAACTGAGATATTAGAGAGAGGATTATTAAACCGGGAAAAGAAAAGACAAGGGAAAGTATTTACGGATTTTTGAGAAGGTGAAAGACCTTCAAATACTCTTTATGATTTGAAAGGGCAGAGGTGGTGGTCGTGGTTCACGGAAGTGCTCCGTTTGGACGATTTACAAGAATTTCCTGGGGAAGTCTTTCGAATTATTGCACGTAATGTTGTCCGACGAGTCTTTCATCGTTAGAGTTAAAAAAGAAAAAACCTTTGATAACGCTAATGGCCAGAGGAATAACTTGTGAAGGTCACAAGAGGTTTCTGAAGAAGAAGTAATCGTAGGTAACGTAAAAGACGCCTGCCTACTCTGAAAAGGAAAATGAAGAATTTCGGATGATAATTGAACGGTTTTATTGTGAGCTGGACTTTATTGACCTTTTGGGCCGGTGATGGTTTTGTCAGACGTAAACGGACTTAGATCTGTGCTGTTGGTATTGTATTGTGTTGTATTGTATTGTATTGTATTGTATTGTACTGTACTGTATTAGTATGACGAGATACCATGGATGTCGTTCCTGTTTCTCTCTCTCTCTCTCTCTCCCATGCATGACACCTGACAACAAGTCAACTCATGCTACGCGTGCTCCGTAACACTTACATTCCTGCGGTGAGTGCTACGCGCTTGATCCTGCCTTTTGGCAAATACTCGTCTTAAGAACTCGTTGGTGAGAGCTCCTTTTTTTTCTTTAAGGGGATAACACAGTAGGGGAGGATTGCTTCTTCTTCCCCCAATCCGTTTTCTTTGGGAAGCTTACATAATACAGGAGGGGAAGACTTTTTTTTTTTCCACTAGCCCTGTTCTCCCGCCTCTCTTTGATCGCCTTCCAAGATGAGCAGGAGATAACGTGGTCAGTAATTGAATGTTCAGTTGTTCACAGCTGGCGAATTGATGACGCTGTATGAACAAAAAAGACACACAACATTCCATTTTCCATTTGCAGTTTTAAAGAGAGTGTTTCATACATAATGGCACGACGCTAATGCGAGCGTAATTTATCTGCATTATGATTTAATTATTACGGGTGATTGATACGTTTTAAAACCCGTGCAGAATTTTAGGTTAATTTGGATTGATGTTATTACCCGGATTAGTAATGGTATCGCAGAACGCGTGGATGTTTTACGTTATTTTGTAAAATATCTGAGAACCTTTGTCGTATTCTACAATATTTTGTAAAATATCTCCACACCTTTGTCGTATTTTACAATGTTTTCTAAAATATCTCAGCCTCTTTGTCGTATTCTACAATATTTTGTAAAATATCTCAGCACCTTTGTCGTATTCTACAATATTTTGTAAACTGTCTCCACGCCTTTGCCGTATTCTATAATATTCCGTTAGATATTTTCGCCTCTTTGTCACTTTTTGCAATATTTTGTAAAATATCCTCTCACACTTTGACATATTTTGCAATATTCTATAGAATATCTCAGCACCTTCGTCGTATTCTACAATACTTGGTAATATATCTCAGCACCTTTGTCATATGCTACAATATTTCGTAAAATATCTTTGCCATATGTGAGTTCGGAAATCTCCCTCGCCGTTGGGAGTCAGGTGCTCTTCTCAGGCAGTCACACGCACACACACACACACACACACACACACACACACACACACACACACATACGCACAAACACACACACACACACACACGCGCACAAACACACACACACACACACACGTGTCTGTTCTCGCCACAAGTCCTGTGTTCACGGTATTTTTCAACCTTACCGTAAGGTATTTGATATATTTCAGAGTTATGGTAGGAAAAAATGTTTAGAGCCGTATTTATATATGAAGCGATGCATACATGTAGATCAGATGAATTGGCTCGATTCTTAGCGTTATGTCATGTCGACGGCCAGGTCGTCATGCACAGTTGATGGTGGTCGTGCCCTCGTACTCAAGGGTCGTTCCGTCGTGTTCAAGGGTCGTTCCGTCGTGCTCGGGGGTCGTACCGTCGTACTCAAGGGTCGTAACGCCGTGCTCAAGGGTCGTACCCTCTTGCTCAAGGGTCGTACCATTGTGCTTCAGTGTCGTGCCATCGTGCTCAAGGTTCGTACCATCGTGCTCAAGGGTCGTCCCATCGTGCTAAAAGGCCGTCCCATCGTGCTAAAAGGCCGTACCATCGTGCTCAAGGGTCGTCCCATCGTGCTCAAGGGTCGTCCCATCGTGCTAAAAGGCCGTACCATCGTGCTCAAGGGTCGTACCTTTGTGCTTAAGGGTCGTATCTTCGTTCTCAAGGCTATGAAAAAAAAAAAGAATATGATCGTTGAACACAGATACATACTAAAGGGGCTTCACCGGTTTCATCAGAATGTTCACATGAGACCAGAAAAAGCTTTGATTTTTATATCCCAGTCGCACTGAAGCGTTCATTGTCTATAAAAGTTCCGCGTTCTAAAAGTTCCCGACGGTTGGAACTCAGGCGGTCTCCTCGCGTGCGGCGCCCGTGTAAGTTTTTGCGTCAAAAGTTCTCGTGATTAGAACTTGGTAATTTGCCGTGAATAATGTCTAAGGTTTGAACGTAGAACTTTTCCAAGGTATTATCTCGATTGCTTTTTTTTTTTAGCGTGCAAATGATAGTGTGTTTTCTTTGCTCTTTGTGCAGATTGTAGGCTTGTGTGTGTGTGTGTGTTGGAAGTTCTAGTTAGAATTCGGTTATTTTAAGGTTTCTCTGGTGAAGGTCATTTACTCTGATAGATAGCCAGTGAAGAGGTGATTCACTTCGATGAATGATTGGTGTACAGAGCTGGATCACTTTAGTAGATGGCCAACGAAGAGCTGATTCGCTTTGAGGGGTTTGATTCACTCTTTGATAAATAGCTAGTGTTGAGCAGATTCACTTTAATAAATGACCAGTGTAAAGCTGTTTCACTTTGATAAGTTGCTAGTGTAGAGCTGAATCACTTTGATAAGTAGCTAGTGTAGAGCTGATTCACTTTAAATAAGTAGCTAATGTAGAGCTGATTCACTTAAAGAAATAGTTAGAATCTACCCTAGTATATCAGAATTTAATAGCAGTAGGGAAGGTAGCCCTAGCCATATGTAATATCCTCCCCCTTCTGGTGGTTGGCTATTACTGCAATGGACGCCCTACGCTTGGAGTCAGGACAACAACAGAAAAAAAATGACGTTAAATAATGGTGAAATTAACACTAGCGAGGGTCATTCACGGCCTCACCCCTATCGCGTCGAGTTCTTTTGGACTCAAAGTTACTTTTATGGCCAATGGACTAGAATAGCACTGCAGTGTTTGGATATTTTGTGGCCCAGATTCGAGACTTGGTGTTCTATATGATCTTCGCCGAAGAGACAAAATCAGTAAAGTGTTTGACCCGTGGTGCCTCCCGTTGGACGTGGCAAGCTTCCTAGGTGCTGTGGGAGGCCCATAGAAGGACATCCTGGAAAAGGAATACACACACACACGTACACACGCACACACACGTGAATAACTTCACTGATGCCTCACGAGCGATCTAGGAGCGAAAACGTATTAACCCACATATCAGGGATGTAAGCGCATGAGATTACGTCGACATTCTCTGGAAAAGATCACTCGGATTATCCTTAAAGCACGAGCTCAACTGGAGAGTCAAAATCCCACAGGATGTCCCGGGAATTCTTCCTGAGTTTCACCGGATTTCGGAGAAAAGGGAAATGCCAGAAGGGTACAAGCCCTCGGGAGACGTCAAGTTCAGCTTTGAGTTTTTGGCCTCCTCCAGGCGTTCTCTGGAAGGCAGGTGGAGGAGGAGGAGGAGGAGGAGGGAGGGATGCCTCAGGGTGAGCACCACCCTCCCTCACTGGTGATGGTAGATAGAGGGAAGGTGGAGGAGGGATGTCCCAAGGTATGGAAGAGTACCTCCCCCGTCTTAGTGATGGTAACTGGGAGGGAAGACGGGTCCTGCAGGAACTCTGGACGAGTGGCCGACATACATACTACCCCCGTCGCCTGTGATGGTCTTCCAGAGTGGTTCTGGAACTCACGAGGGCCTCCGGCGTCAGCAGCAGCCTTAAGGCAGGAGTCGGGTACGTCCTTTAATAATGGATGCGGTGTCTTCCCATCTAGCCTTCCCTTGCACTCTGCCTCGCTCGCTCGCTCGCTCATCTCCCCCTCTCGGAGATGGCAAGGGGGCCAAGGCATCCAGCAGGGTTCCTCCGACGGAGGGAGGGACGACGGCCATGACCCTCCCCACCCCCCTCCCCAACACTCCTGCAGGAGGTTGCAAGGAACGCAGACGCTCCATCTAGCAAGCTCTCTAAGCGTCTCTTGGGCGAGATAGAACTGGGCGACTTCTCCCCGCCCCTCCGGAACACAAAGAGAGGACTAGACTGTAAATTACGACCCCTGGCGGTCCCCAGGCCTTTGCATTTGAAGAAAAGCTGAATGAAATATCTTTAACATCGGGATGAAGAAGAGATTAACATGTTAATTGAGACGGCAGCCAAGAGGTATCGCCTTGAGCCGGTTCGAGACCCCATCATGTTCATAAAGTTCATTCACGAATTCTTGAAGAAGAAGAAGAAGAAGAAAAAAAAGATTTTACCCCCAACTTTTCTCGTTGGGGCGGAACTTTATGCCTCTGAAGTTGGATGCGGTCGACGTTCAGCGGGAAGACTCGCCCCAATAATCTTGCATTCAGAAACTTGGGTTTAATCAGGGAGAGAGAGAGAGAGAGAGAGAGAGAGAGAGAGACATTTCATATGCGGAAAGTGGGAATATTTGCCTTTTTAGTATGTAGGAGCCCGCTTGACTCTCGTGACCTGACTGACCCTTAAGTGTCGAGTCAAAGGCCAGGCCAAAAATCGTTTCCCAAGGGGATCGTATTACGCCGTCGTGCTCAAGGGTCGTACCGCCGTGTTCTGCGGACCGTCGTGATAATGTTGTCACATGCAAACCCATACCAACCTAACACTGTTGCCTGGAACCCCAACATATCTAACGTTGTCAGCTACGCAATTGTTGGTTCATACTGAATTTCTTGCTATGTGTCTCTTTTGATGGATAAGCAAGTACAGGATCATTCATGTCTGAATATTGTTTGATACCCAGATGAATTTTGTTTGAACATTAAATTGATCGTAGATCATGTCGATGGAAAGATGGATGGACCTGATGTAATGACTACGTAAGATACAGTAATACAGAAATCCTATATTGAGCAATACAGGAATAACGTGCTTTGTAATACAGCAATAGTGTTCTGTGTACATCATCGTAATGGCGAGAGTTTGGTCGCGTGAGAGAAGAAGTTAAGTGGACTTTAGGATTGTAAGTTTGCACGGGAGATAACGTCCCTTCCCTCTACCAGAGGAGACTTAAAACCACCCAACTTGAGGGGAAATATAAATAAAAAAAACAGTTTAAATTCTGTTTCACCAATAGAAACTCAGAGAAAAGTCCACACACACATATAAATACCTTTTTTTTATTAACACAAAAGCATTTTCTACATTTTCGGGACTGGCAAAGATAGTTCAGGGTGATACGTCACACGCTTCCACTACTATAAATAAATGTTATGATTTTTACGAGCCATTTCGCTGATTTGTGTTCCACTTTCTCACTTCTGTAGAAGGCAAGACCGAATTAGCCGGAAAGGGTTAAGGTATTTTTATTGGGGGCGTGGGGTTAGGGGGGGGGGAGGAGGATCGTGGATAGTGAGAGGTGTTGATGGTAGGAGGATAGTAATGGATTGTGGTAGATTGACCATGGCATAGTTCGTCATGCCTGTTGGCAAATTTGGCATGTGTCTTGCGCGTCTAGCTCCTTGCTTTCACGGAGGGCATCGTAAACATTTATAGTGCAGACTAGATAGACGTCTCAGTTGGGGGGGAGGACGATAGCAATGGTGAATCTATAAAATCCTCCTCGACTGTTATAGCAAATATAGGTTGTTGAGGAAGATGACGAGAGAGAATCTAGATTAGTATAGACATCAGTATAGCAATAAAAGGAGGGATTGTATGCTCTATGAAGGCGGTGGAGGACGGTGTGTGGGAAGGTCTGTTTAACGGTGTGACATTACACAAAGGCGTGCTGATGATAATGCTGTATGAGACGTAGGTTGAGGACTGACTACATTTATTTGTGGGACGGATTACTGAGCAGGGACACCGTAACAGTTCCTTGACTGTATTTAACGTCAGCGTCATGCAATTTGAACATTTGCTGAGCTGAAAAGTAAATAGTGAATTCTGTCATCGAGTCATGGCTTCGTAGACACCAATAATCTATACATTTCTCGCCTGGTCCTGCGATGTTCAGGGATATTTTCACAAGCCATGTAATGACAGAGTTCTGTTCTGTGTCGTATATTGTGAAGACATATCGCTACTTAATCTTTTTCTTCTTCGAAGTGGCAAGAGAAAGTTTTGTGATTATATTGAGCTGCCTGACGTCATGACTTCATTGAGTTTATTTTATGGTGATCGACATGGCACGGACATAACACATGCCCGTGATGACGGCCACAGTGAGTGAAAGAAAACTGAGAAATAAATCAGATTTCTTGGGTGTCAGCAGACCTGCCTCTTAAAGATGTAAGGGTTATGGGAAGAGGGACACACGAAAGATGGAAGAGAAATCCACGGTTTAGCTTAGTTGTTTAAGGATGGAAGAATATATATATATATATATATATATATATACCATAACGGTCAATCCTCGTGTGGCCGTTCACGACACAGAAACTATAGGAAGCAGCGGCCAGACGTAGACTGCATGCATTAATCAAGTCATAAGATTCCTGGATCCTGTCATATGTTTTCTGATATTTGTGAAGACTTGTGACATGCATATGTGATATATTTAGCATTGCCTCCGTTGTGTTTTATATGCAGAATAGTGTCTCTACATGCAATGTATTCCAAGAATTTGACATATATTTGTCATTACGTACATAAACCCGGAAAGAATTGTACAGTATTTAAATACACCCCACGCCATAAATTAGGATAAACAGGTGTTCCGCGAATTATTCACAGCACTCATGAGGCCAGAATTAGAATATGCTTCTGTATTTTTTCACAGAAGCATAAAGAAATGGTAGAGAAGGTGCAAAAGATGGGTAGTCAAGATGGTGTATCAGAATCAAGAAAGCTGAGTTACAGTGAAGAATCGGGGGGAGGGGAGATGTCATGAAATTTCCCATCGCGGAAGAGAGAAGAATAAGGCGTGACTTGACTGCAGTTTTCAATTTTCTTAAGTAGCCTGACGACGTCTGTATTGAACGAGTCCTCGAAAGCTGCTGGGAAAGAGCAGCCAGAGAGGCCATTCTGAAGGAATCAGGCAAGATACTTGATGGAATAGATGTGAAAGAATTACTCTCATGGTATCAGAATAGTAGTCGAATGGAATAAGCAAAGCGAGGGTACTGTAAATGCAGACAGCATACAGAAGTTTGAAGAATGATCTGCATGACGGAGGAGAGTGTTCAATAGATGGGGCTTCACGAGTGTAGAACTCCCTCCCTGTACTGTGTACAATACGTAAGCAAAAATTGATTAATACAGACAGACAGACAGACAGACAGACACACGCACACTTACACACACACACACACACACACACACAGACACACACACACACACACACACTTACACACACACACTTACACACACACACACACACACACACACACCTGGTCTTTACATAAGCAAGAACATTTCCCTAATCTGTATGTAGGCCAGGCAAGTTGCAAGCGGACTGAGCCAGTATTTTGCACGCTTTGTAATCAGGAAAGTCTCTACACGCGCGTGCAGGACCGCTGGCCCCACGTCAAGGATTGCAGCAGCAGCAGCAGCAGCAACGGTATTGAGCGAGGTGCTCCTGATTGGAACCAGGGTCAGCAACAACTGATTGGAAAGGGGGAAGGGGGGGGGGGGAGGTTTGTGATTGGCTGCTCACTCAGCAGGAACAAGCACGACCTTGGTTCAAATTATTTTTTCCGTCCCTTTTACTCCCGCCTGGAACGAAGCTCATATCCACTCGAAGACGATGTTTTGGTTTTCCAGACCCTGTCGAGTCCGTACCGCCTGGAAAGACTACGTTCTTGGCCTTAGAGTGGAGGAAGCAGACTGTTAAAGATATTACCAGAAGATTGATACATTATCAGTCTCTGTCTGTCTGTCTCTGTCAGTCTGTCTGTCTGTCTCTGTATGTGTCTGTCTGTCTGTCTGTCTGTCTATCTGTCTGTCTATCTGTCTGTCTGTTTGTCTGTGACTGTCTGTCTGTCTCTGTCTGTCTCTGTCTCTGTCTCTCTGTCTGTCTGTCTGTCTGTCTGTCTGTCTGTCTGTCTCTCTCTCTCTCTCTCTCTCTCGTTCCAGAAATCTCGAACTACATTTGTAAATTGTTTTGTTTTCCTACGTCACATCTTGTTGTGCCAGAGGATGATCGGTCCCTGGAGCAGATTGTAGCAGTGTATGAATATTTAGAAGAAAATCCGGAGCGGGGGGGGGGGGGATCGAACCCCTGGCAGCTGCTTTCCGAATGAAAATAGTGACGAATGGAAATATTTTCCAGGGACTGGAACGTTAACCGTACGGAGTGGGAGAGATAGTGAGTGATTTGGTCCCCGAAGATAACAGTACCAGTTGGAAACGAATCATGATTGGCCCGTAAAAATAACAGTACCAGATGGAAACGAGTTGTGATTGGCCCGTAAAAATAACATCACGGAGTGGAAACGACTTCTGATTGGTCCGTGAAGATAACAGTACCGAGTGGGAGTTATTGGCATTGTGTAAACAGTAAAATGTGTTACCGTCTATATATATAGTTGTCAAGCCAACAGAAACCAGTGGGGGTGAGTACGATTGACCACCAAGCCAACAGTAACTAGTGGAAATATTTATTTATTTAGCTACAGAGTTTAAACAGACACAATTGGGAACCTACGAACGTACAGTGGCTGGGAGGGACGTTCATAATTGAATGTAGGAGAAACAGTGATTGACAAGGACGTTCCTGTTTGCTTGTAGAACCAACAGTAGCTGGTAGGAACGTTTACGATCGTCCGTATAGCCAACAGTGACTCGTACAGACGTTTAGATTTGTGGAAACAGTAGTGGCAGTTTAGGACGTCTTTTTACGAGGTGTCATCGTCAATAGGTCACCTGTAAACCGTAAGTATATTGGTGTAGCGGCTTGGCATTGACGACAGGAACCTTCCGAGGCGCAGAGAGTCGGTGCTGGTGTCTCATCTCGAGGGAGCGGAGGTTGGAGAAGGAACTTCGTTAACTATTGTAGTCCCCTGAGCACGACGCTTTGGACCTTCGAGCGAGATTGTGCTGGCACTTGAACACGACAGGACGAACCTCCTTGTGCACGACTGTACGACCCTTGACCACATATGACGAACTGGCCTTTTTTGAGTCCATCCAGCGTAAGGGTAGTTAGTACCTCTCGCCCTAGCTAGGGGTCGTAACGCCGCGCTCACGGGTCCTACGGCTGTGCCAACAGGCGAGTCCGTTTATGAACTTTGCTCCCGCCCCCGTAATGGAGGATATTATGCAAAACGTTATGCTTGCCTGTGATCACTGGCCAGGCTGTTAAATTATGTAAAACTGTCCACAACGTTATCATTAGCGTTTAAGCGCTGCCCTCCCGCGCGATTTCATCGAGGCTTTTAATTGACAGGCAGTTAGACCACCGTCACCGGTCGCCGTTAAGTGTAGGAAGTAGAAGGGAACGTGGGCTTGATTTGGTAGGGTAGAGGAGACCCCGTGAGTCCGTGATGGGAGGGTGGATGTGCTAGGGGGAAGACTGGCTTGGTTAGACGAATAGTTTGGGGGCCAAGGTCGCGCCCTGGAGGTGCGGACGAGTAAGGTGAATCCCAGGTCATGACCCGTGTGGGGAGGGCAGATGTTTGAGAGGAGGAAGAGTGATAGGTGAACTCGAGGCTTCCTAAATGGGGCACGTTCAACCTGTGTAACTCAATTTGAATCCTCCGAAGCCTGTTTCTCTTTCTGAAGCCCCCCCAGGCAACTCTCACAGCTTCCTTTTTTGTTCTCTAGTGCTACTGCTCAATATAACAACTCTCTCATCTGTCTTGGAAACCCCACTTTGCACAGACAGCAAAAATTACCTTTTTTCAGAAAAAGAAAAAATGCTTGTTAACACCTTCAATACGGCCGCTCGATATTTGAGCATAGCTGCACGGCCTTCAAGCATGACGGTACTACCCTTAAGGCGTAAGGCCACGACCTTTAAGCTTGACGGTACGACCTTCAAGCTGGACAGTACGACCCTTGTGTATGACAGGGCGGCCTCCTGACCCTTAACTTAACAGGTCGGGTCAAAGGCCAGCGAGACATCGAAGTACCCAATAGCCGTATCGCCTTGCTTATCAAGTGGTCTCAAGTCGGGAGGTAAATCATCATCAGAGACTCCACACCTGAACCACTCGACACAGTCACAGGTAAAACCCGGTGGAGAACGAAAAACTAACTTCGCGCAAATTAATCTACTTACCGTGATACGTGGACGTGAAACGCAATTTTCGGGTCTCACTGTGATTACAAAAGGCATCGCAAAAGGAATGAGAGAGGGGGAGAGAAAAGTGTCGTGGCCTGACTGGGGTAATATGGTCTAGTGTTGATATATACTCAGTCCAACATTGCGTTCCAGGGAACGTGGGAACGTATGGCCAGATCCCTGGGCTCACAGAGAGGCACAGATGTAAATACTCTTGGATGGTAGAAACCCCACGGAAGGTAGAGGAGGGTCGGTTTGTTTGGGGGGTTTGTTTTGGAAGGTAGAGAGAGGCCTCGACATAAGCGTGTGTCAGGTTAGGGTGTTAATGGGGTTACGAACCTCTCTCACACAGCGGATCAGTACGACTCCTTGGAACCATACGACGACCCTTTAAGTACGACGTTACGACCCTTTTTAGGTATGATGCGACGACCAACCGGTTGGTCTAACCCCTGGACTTAGAGGTCGAAGAACCGGCCGTCGAATGCCATCGCGAGTCGTCGTAGAAGTTACGTCATAATAGACATTGAGTCTTCCGGCCAGGTAGGGGTCTCTTCGGACAACAATATTCACTTTTCAAGAAGACCTTTCCCGAAGTTCCAGACCTCCCCCCCAACCCCCCACCCCGCTGTTATAGAGGCCCCCCCCCCCTCTCT
>JAYMFT010048020.1:0-15351 GCA_038088735.1 Panulirus argus
ATATATATATATATATATATATATATATATATATATATATATATATATATATATCTTACTACAGGCTGTAACTTCCAGTGGCACTCAACTGGGATCACTGGATAGGTTCTCACACAACTGGTACAGCCATGAGTCATCATCGTTGAGCTTGTTGGCCTTACACCAAACACTTTCAGGCCCCGAGGAGTTACCCCAAGCTAAACCGATCATTAATCACCTTCGTCGGGCCACACCTACTTGAAATTCAGTGTTCATGACTGTGGATGAATGATCATTATGTGAACATGATGAAAACATAATGTTTAGTCATGAAGCGATATAAGAATTATTAAACTAAATCACGAGAAAGTTGTCTATGGAGAAGTTATTGCTGAAGTTATCGTATACTGAGATATCAAAACTCATATCACTTGCTTCACAGAGATAACTCTTATCACCAAATTGGTGAAATGCCAATTCGTGAACAGGGAAATTAGGTTAAAGAAATTTAACCAGAAAAGATGCCGATCTTATTTGTTCATTTCTCTCAGGTTAAACAGACAGAGGATAAAAGAAGCGAATAAGAGATATTAGAGATATTCTACTGCCCTCATGGCTCCCTGAAGGTTACGATAATTTAGCAATAAGTTGTGTGCTCTTGCAATCGTTTGAAGATTTTCCTTTCCATTTCCCATTTTTTAAATATAAGGTCTATGAGTTGTTCACAGCTAACGTTAAACAATGTTGTGATCTCGTTATAGAAATTAAAAGTCTATTATAGATACAATGCAATAGTTTCTATGAAGATTATGATGCTTTACTGTTTTTGTAGTTGGCTATTATGGGCGTTGAGCGCTCCGGGAGGCAAGGATACTCGCGTCTATACTTTACCTTGGCGTCAGTTTTGTTGACATTAGTTGTTTTCTGTGTTTGTGAATGACACCTGTTTGTGTCCCGAGATGTGCTTAGCTATAGGTGAGGTGTCTGCATTTGTTAACCTCGACAGAACGATAGCATGACATGTGTTTAGTCTAGTGGGGTACATTGCTTGAAGTGTTAATGTGTGTGAGCAGCAAGTATTGAAGAAATAAATTGATGGGTGTGTAGTGACGTGCTCCCCCCACCCACGACTTAAGGTGATGTACTGTATTTAAATGTTCTTAATCAGGCCATTTAGATTGTTGATGCCGTATATGGCATTAATGTCATAGTTGTGACAATGACAGTTCTTTAATAGGTTAAGTCATTATTGAAGTAGTTTTACATGCCCCAGCATGGTCGTACGAATTACTTAAATGAAGCGAAATCGTACCCAAATTGAGTTCGTCTTGAAAGAATAAAGGCTCTATGTCACTTTAAGGAGTATTAGAAAATGTTATAAGAAGGATAGGGTGAAGATTTCGAATACAGGGTCCTCAAAAAGGATTGACGTATTATTAACGTTAACTAAAAAGTGTAAGTTATTTTAGTAGAATATAGTAAGGCCAGCTGAGCATGATGTGCAACATTTTCGGTTCTGTGACAAGTTTGTAAGGGAAGGGCTATGAAGTGTAGGGAAAATTTAGGGTTAATGTGTCAATTGGAATGAGTTTGACCAAGGGAAGTGCACATTTAACGGTATAAAAAGTATTAACATAATAAGATTGATAATTGCTTTTTATATTAACATCTGTTTAGACTTAATTCAGAGTGATCATAGGATACCCAGATTTCGTGAAAATAAAATGTTTAGTGGCCTTAATATGATCAGGTTTACGCAGACAAAACGATGAGTTTGGCCTTCAGCAGGATAATTTGACCATCATATTTTTGTGGTGGCGTAAGGTAAATAAACATCATAACTCTTACGTATCATTTACTGGTATTACAAAATAATGTTAGATCACTGCTATTTCACTTTTCAGAGCCTGACCTTAGCTGTTATATGGCATTGTAATGACTGCTAAGTCATTACAATGCCATATAACACATTTGGTCATAATATAATGTTGTTTTAATGGTAAAATTACCCTTTTGGACATCCACCAAGGAACTGGGGTTTAGAGTAGGGAAATAAAAAAGTAGTGATTTGCATTAGAAATGAAGATCAGAATCATTCAAAAGACATCAAAAACAATTTCAAACAAACTATACCTAACTTAACCTAATGGACCTAACCTGAAATTGGCTGGGTATCTGAAACGGCAATACAACTGCTTTCGTAAACATACATCAGAACCAAAGTTTAATGTTGTTTAGCATGTAGACAGATTAACTCTAATGAACCATACAAAGCTCATGTAGGAGCCAGTTACCCAATTTAATAACAAGCAGTAACATAGGCTGCAATTTATTCATTTTCATAGCTGTTACTTAAGATTTAAGTAATAGGTTCAGATCAGTAAAATTCATGTAAATGTAGATAATTTACATGCATAGAAAACATTTTGAGTAACAACGAAATACCTAGCCTGCCTGTACTGTATGTATTCATTATTTTTTAATTCATTATTTGAATGTAGTGCCGTATTGTTAAGTTCCACGAGCAAATTGCCTTTGATAGTGAGTGCGCCATGGAGTAAGTAAATAAGAATGGAAGAAAACTATACTAGGCCTGTTGACACATGTGAGGCAGTTCCATTATTCACTCACCCACTTTAACCCTTGTGGACATCCAGTCTGTATTTGAAAACTTTTTGAGGTTTTCATTGGGTAATCAGTTGTTTTGCTTAATATTCACTTAGGCAGATTATTCCACTAATCTTTTATATTGAATTTATTGTTTTAAAACTATTATTTTGATTTCTTTTAAAGTGGATAATCAAAGAATTTTATTGATATTTTCTTTATTTATCCCTGACAGTTACTTGTGAATGTGTTAAGCCATCGTATTATGTATTTTAACGTTTTCAAGTATCATAGCTTTCATATGGCTTATTAGAAACAGAAAACATGGTGTTCCTTAGTAGCAGGATTATAGCTCAGTGTGATTTTATCAGTGCTTGTAGTGTAAAAATCTCATATTCTTTGGCTTAGCTACAATTGTAAGAGGCTTTGGCTTTGCTACAATTGTAAGAGGCATCATGACTGAAAACCTTTGTATCTCTAAATGTTTCATTATTGATGGAATATAGTATTTGAAATGTTTAATTTAGTATATGAATCCTTTTCAAAATTATCACTATTGTGAGGTAAGAGTGTCATTCAAGAATGTATATTCTAATTCTTGAATATGACTTAATTTTGAAATGCTCTATGAACAGCCATTCTTTGGAGAACCCCTTTATTGCCAACCATGAATTTTCCAGTGTTACAGTATGCAGTAATAATTATTTACAGATCATTAATTTCTAGATGTGATAAAGCACAGAGACAGAAGGAACAAAAATAAGCGAATATGTTATTTTATTAAAGTGGTTTGCAGGGATACTTTTAAAGGAAAGTCGCACTTGTCTATAGATATAACTGTTCCCTCTTCATGCTTGTTCTTAACACGACAAAAATTCATTTTCCTTGTTAATAAGGATCTTTAAAAGCACTGTGATCAATTAGAACAGCTTTTGTTATGAGGTACTTTTGCTTTGTATTTACCCTAAGAAGGATATCATCAGATTAGTAGGCACAATAGTTGAAACCAATAAAGTAGAGTTCAGAGCATGACTCTTGAGTTTTAACTTCCAAAAGGTGTTACTGGACTCCTCAGGCTTGAGGTTACACTACGAGTTAAAAGTAACCTTTATCGAGGCAGTATTTTTGGGATTATAGTCCCATCAAAGAACTCTTCTCCCCAAAGGAGTCTGCTTTACCCTAGTACTGTAAGAGGTGCAACCTTGGGCTGCAGGTATCTTTAAATAGAAATTGGTCCTGGGGTGTTATTAATTAACTGGTTTTACCATAAGTGGTATACAGTATATATTCACTCAACTGTCAATAAACTGGCAGTAGCTGGCAAAGTGTAGAAGAATCTTAGGCACCGAATGTTTAAGATGTTCTCCCTTCTTTTGTGTATTGCGCCTTTGGAATCCAGAGGTAGTACTTTACAGTCTTCCATGCTTGTCGTGCCACTAGAATATTATTTCTGAATGTGCCTATACTCCAGGGAGTATAGGCACAGTCATGTCCAGTAATTTAGTTTCTTTACCACATTAATATGGACTGTGAGAGATGTCTGAACACTTTCTAAATCTGCAATTTCATCCATCTTGCAGGGTGATGACAGAATGCAACATTATTCAGTTCATGAAAAAATTAGTGCTGTGAAAAATATCATCACTGGTTTTTCTTCACCTGTCTTGAAGACCTGCTGGAACCAGCTTGCCATCCTTCTGCATGGGGCAACCATTGCTTTGTGGTGTTCACTGAAAGTTAGGTTGTTAAACATTATTGCTCCGAGGACGTTCACATTATTCAGCTGGTGTGTGATATATGGCATCTGTGTCTGTCTGGCATTCTGTGCTGTTTTTGATTTCTTCTTTTTCCCGATACCAGAGGAGTTGAAACTTGTCTTCATTGAAAAACATGGCATGTTCTTGGTTGCCTAGTGAAAGACTTTGATGTGATTTTTATACTTATTCTTGTACCATCTGCAAAGGATGATATGAAAGTGTGGCTCATGTTTGCATCAGTATCAGGTACAAGAATGAGGAATGAAGGCGTGCAAGTTCAGTTCTTTAGGGGACTAAGATTTTTACTGTGAAGGCACTGGAGATGGCATGGTTTACAACTACATGTTGTGATCTGTACATTACATATCTCTGATGCCTGTTCGAAGTGGAACTCTCTCAAGGTGGTGGCCATGGCAATAGAGTCTCCATAACTAGTGAACTCCAGTTCTTCACCCTTAACAGGCCACTTGCAGAGGGCAACTCTAGTGCAATGTATTCAGAGGCTCCCATCTAATGTTCCTATTACTACTACTTCAACCCAATGTTTCTACCCAGTGCTTCTGCCTAAATGTTCCTACCTACCTACTGCTTTTATCTGCATGTTGTGATATGTTAATTAAAACATTGTATATCCATCTCCTAAATTGTTCGTGTTATTCCCATCTTTGGCAATTTGTATGCTATGACACCTTGGTTACATTTGTCAAATGCTTTTTCTAAGTGTGTAAATCACTTCAGCATTTCTTTGTTTTCCATAGCTTCTACAATCCTGCCATAGTGGTCAAGTGATTGAGATAGGCAAGATTTTCCTGCCTTGAAACCATGTTATCCTAGGTGATGTAGCTTGTTCACTTCCATGAATTGAGTCAGCTTGCCTCGTGGGACTTTTTCAAGAATTTTAAAGATGTGTGATGTTAATGCTCTCCATCAGTAGGTTTTTGGGACTGCTTTGTTTCAACCTTTGTGGATTGCTTCGGTTTCAAACTAACGGAGATGATTCCAGAATTTAGACTTTTTTCCCCACAGAATACTAAATGCACGTGCAAAAGGTGTTTTGCATGCACTCAGTGGTCTTTTCAAAATTTTGTGTTGCATTGGCGATACATTTTATACATACATTTGGAGGATTACTGTTTAGGAAGAAGCCTGTTTTGCCATTTATCTGTAGAGTTGTTTTTGGCTCACTGAATATACCAATTCGTATTGCCTTTCTAGAATCTCATTCATCTTTTGGCAGTCTTCAGTAAAATTTCCTTCCTCTGTTTTAAGTGGCCTGTGGAGTTTGTGGTCCTAGATTTGCATTTTTGTATGTGAGTAAAAGTAGTTTTTTTTTTATTTTATTTGTGGCTTTTTCTTCATTTTTGGAAGAGTGACACATACTGTGCAGTTCCATCCCATGTAATTTCAGTAGGGTAACTGATAGTGATTGTCCTTTGGAAGGATTCAACACCTATATGTGCCCCCTCCCTAACCTAACTCAGAGTGTAGCCTTGAAAGTGTGGCAGCAATTTTCAGTATGTAGATACTAATCATATGACTTAGTTCTTTGTGAGTGTTAAAGGGCTAATGCAGTTAATTTCTAAGAGCAAATGTGATGGTAAAAAACCTCCAACCATGAGAATCTCTGGAGCACAGGGAAATAGTAGGGTAGAAAAAAGAAAGTGATTAAACTACACCACAGTGCAAACCTAATACAAGATAGGAATATAGCAATCTAACCTAATCAAAGCACATCTAACCTTACTTAACCGAACATGATCTAACTTAAGTACAGGTTGAGCATCTCTAATCCGAAAATCCAAAATGCTCCCAAATCCGAAACATTTTGAGTGGCAACATGACGTTACAAGTTGAAAATTCCACTCCTGACCTCACTTGCCCATGTTGGGCTCTGACTTTCTGTTGGCGCCAGTTTGTTACGAACCATCGTCACCACAGGACATACGTGCATTACTCAATGTGTTATTGTTTAACAGCTAATACAGTATTCTGCTGATGTTGCTTTGCTGTTTAGTTACCCAAAACACATTATTTTTTCATTGTATTAATGGTATTTAATATTTTTTTTACTTTTAAGTACTTATGTGTGAATAAGTGTAAGAAAATGATCGCTTATCTGTAGCATATAAATTCAGAGTCAGGAATGAATATGATGCTAAACAACCACAAATTGTCCACATGGGCGGCTGAGGTCGTGACACCTTCGCTTTCTGATGGTTCATTGTTACACAAACTTTGTTTCATGTGGAAAATTATTAGATATATTGTATAAACTACTTTCAGGCTATGTGTATAAGGTGTATATGAAACATAAATGGATTTTGTGTCTGGACATAGGTCCTATCCCCAAGATATTCCAGAATCTGAAAAAATCCTAAATCTGAAACACTTCTGGTCCTAGGGATTTTGGAAAAGGGATACGCAACCTATTTAATGTAGCTAAACTCAACCTAACCAAGGAATAATGTAACCTAACCTTACTTAGCAGTATCCTTACATACCAATGGAAATATCACTCAGAAGCCATTTACTGAACTTTGCTTCGTAATAGCACCAACTTCTCCAACCTTGTTCCACAAAGAGTCACAATAATATGCAAGCACCTTGCAACAAAAATGGTGCTGATTGATCTTAGTTCATTTTGAGGTTCATAATTCATGTACCACATGTAAACATTTTTCTGGGGTGAAAAAAAACAAGGACAACAAGGGAACAATTGCTTCAGTAGACAAGTGAGACTAAAGAGGGTTCCCTTTTAGTGCACTTTGACAATAATAACAGGACTGTACTTGCTTATTTGTCATGTCCTCAAGCCTATCTGTACTTTGTCACAACTAAAAATTCTGGTAAAAGTTTTGTAATTGACTTTGTGCTTCCTGCAGAAACTTAGAACGTACAGTTAGGCAGTATCAGAATGTGACCCAAAAGAACTCTCTAGTAACGAACATTTTCTTAATTCAAGAACATTCCAGTCATAGTCAGAGGAAATGAAAGTTTGAGAGTCATGCTCATATCTGACAAGAAAATCAAAGTCCTAAAGGTATCATTTTGGCACATTGCTCAGAAAAAATGAATGCCAGAAGGAATGATAAGAAATTGATTTTTCTGCTTTTTACAGATACAGGAGCTTCAGTGCCCATATGAGAGATTTAATGCTGTTGCTAAAGATGTATATCATCATCTCCACAGAAGAAAATGTGATATGGATTTACAGGTGGCACCAAGAATGTGTTGACATAATATGGGGGGAAAAGTTTAGCACCAAAGGAAATTCAATTATCTGTAGTTAGTGTTTATATATCATGTATTTTCATCACATCTTTTCATTATGGAGATAGCACTGAAGAACTCAAACATACTTGAATGAAAAGGTTTTTCATGTAATGATAGGGAACGGCATATTTTATACTCACATATATGACATAATCATATGTAATACATGCTTAGTACAGTTCCATTTAGAGCTGTTTCATTATGACTTTCCTATGTATAAGTACAACAGATCTCTTTTAGCACTATTTCATTAGAGCTGTTTCAGTATAACCCTTCTCTTGCTGTTCTTTTAGTTATTTCTACACACAAACAAAAAAATGAAATTCTTGAAGTGCTTCAAAAGTCCCAACTAAAAACATGCAACACACTTAGGTCTCTTTTGTTTGAGCATATGCTCAGCCAATGAGAAGTGTGATCACCACTTAACCTGTCATGCCTCTGGCCACCAGTTTTGAGTGTTCTCTTAGCTCCCATGTTTACAGCATTATGATTGATTTATTCATTGTACTTTTACCCACTTCTCTGTGCACAAAGGACTAATAGTATTGGAAAAAGGCCAGCTGGTGTTAGTGGAATATAGACAAGCATTGAGGGAAAGTGACATTTTGGATGTGAAAAATGCAGCTTATAAATTGCGCATACAGTGGTTACCTTATGCACTAGACACACAGCAGAGGTTATTCTTGCTGTTCATCATCCCTGAAAGATTTTGGGGAGTCATGAGTAGTTGACTTTGACATATCCAAAGCTTTTGACAGGGTATAGCATCAGGGTCTCATCTCAAAGTTCCCCTCTTTTGGCTTCCCTCCTTCACTGTAATCCTTTATATCTAGCTTCCTCTTAAGCTGATTTATCTCTGTGGTTGTTGATGGATCAGCCTCCATCAGCAACAGTGTCCCTCAAGGTTCTGTCCTGTCCCCTACATTTTTTCTCCTTTTCATTGATAATATCCTCTCTTTCACAAATACCTAATGCTCTCATAAGCTAAAGACTCAGCCTTCATTCATCCACATTCTTTAATTCTGCTCCTTTTTTCAGTGAACCTGTATCTCGACACAGCATCCTCAGTAAACTCAGACTTGGACAGGATATCTCAGTGGGTTAGACAAAAACTTGCTAAGTTTAATGCCTCCAAGATCCAATTTCTACCCATCTCTCTCAAAAACTCCTCATTGCTATCATTTCTCCATTGACAGTTCTGTAATTCGCCCTCTTGACTTGTTTAACATACTTGGTTTCGCTGTAACATCCACTCTTTCTTGGAAAGCCTGCATTACAGAAACAGATAAGTCTGCCACTAAGAAACTGGGTGTCCTGTTTAGATGTCAGAACTTCTTTTCTTCTGAACAGGTGCTCCATTTATACAAAGGATTGATTTGTCCTTGTATGGAGTACTGCTCTCATATCTGAGGTGGTTCTATCTCTGCATCCTTACTTGACAGGGTTGAGTCAAAAGCATTCCAACTCATGAACTCTCCCAGGCTGACTTCCAAACTTGACCCTACTGCCCTATGCCTCAGTGTTTGTTCACTTTCCCTCTTCTATAGGTATTATTTTGGTTTTTGCTCCCAAGAGCTGGCTGCTTGTGTGCCCCCACCACTAGTGAGACCACACATTACTTGACAGGTTGCCGTGTCACATAATTAATGTGTGGTATTTGGCAGCACAAGGGTGATCCTTTTTGATAACTGTTTCTCTCCCTACACCTCGAAGCTTTGGAACTCTCTACTTTCTCATGCCTCTCCCAATATGATGTGGCACATTTTAAAGGATAGATTTTTCACTACCTCCAAAATTCATAAAACTTTCCAGTGTCTCTTCTTTTTATCTTTCATAATCCTCTATATATTTCAATTAAGGCCTGGCCTTGATGTGGACTTCTGTCTATGACTGGAGCCTCTATTAATTTTTTTTTCTTTTTTCTTTTTTTCAGTTTACCCACTTCATCTCTTCGTCTCATCACTGCCTGTTACCACTTCTCCATTTGCCCTCTTCACTGTTGTTCCCAATTGTTCTTGTTTTTCATACAGTCTTAGCCTCCTTCCAAAACAGTTTTGTATTGATCCTGATGTTTACTGATACTTTTTTATCCCAGCTCTCATTTGCTCTCTTTTTCAGGCCCTCTACCTTCTGCTTGACCTCCTGCCACTTTTTATTGTATGTTTCACAGTCTTTTACTCTCCTTCCCTGTAGGTAATGCCATATACCTTTCTTTTCTCTAACACTAGCTGCTTGACTTTTTCATACCACCACACTTTCTCACCTGCCCACCTTCCACATGCCACAGACTTCACTCACACATGCCAACGCTTTTCCGTAAATACCTCCCATTCCTCACCTACTCCCCTTGTTTCATTTGCTCTTACCCTTTGCCTTTCTTCATGAACTCTCTCTGGGTATTTCATCACACAGTTCACTTTTTTAAGCTCACATACTAGAAAATAATTCATGGAATTATGTATGGAAAAGATCAAGGGTTGCATCACCAAGTGAGGTAACTAATAATTAGAAGGGGAAAAGTAAGAGATAAGCAAAAAACACAGAAAAAGGAACTAGCAGTGTTAATTGAATTGTGTAGGGTATACTGATTGTATGGTAGACCAATAAGTGAAGTTTCAGTTTAAGATATCAGCAGAAGAGGAGTAGCAATTAGAAGGTAAACCAAAGGAGAGGAAGCCCATTCATTATAAATTTACATGTCTCATAGTAGATCTTTCATGATTGGCTAAGGCCAGTTGATTTTATTGATGATATAGGTAGGAGCCCTCAGCCAATGGCCTGTTAAGGGTGAGGTGCTAAAGGCTAGAAAGTGGCATCTGAGCTCACCAGTTATGGAGACCCTTTTGCCATGGCCACCCCTTTAAGGGAGTTCTCAGAGAGAGTGGGCATCAGAGATACAAATACATATTTTAGCAAATAACCATTTTGTAACATAGGAACACAGCAAATACTCTTCTTGAATACTGTTGAGGCAGTACAATGCACATATTTAAAAGTTTTACCTGTTTTTTGTGATTATGGATATAGGGATGTACACTTCATTTTTGCAAGTATAAAGAATGAATTGCTGTCTGGTTAGTAATGAAACAGCATTTATTGATAACTTGTTACCTTTAACATAACAATTCGACTGCACTCCATGCAGCTTCTGCAACAGTATTAGTGACAGTAGACATCAACAGAGCATTTGACACCATTCTGCATCACATCTTCACAAAAATGATGCTTGATACAACCCACCACAAAGATTGGCAAGAATTGGTTTGCCGCCTTCAAAGCTAGCTGCCAGGCCTGAGTCATTTACAAAGGATTTTCTTCAAGAACCACAGGGAGTAGTTCTCTCTCTCCAATAGTCTTCAACCTCTTCCTGCATGACCTCTATTCACTTTTTGCAAACGTGTGAGAATCCCCTCATTTACAAATGACCTTACAGTCACATAAAAGCCCAGCACCTGACACTAAACAAGCAACAATAAATATGCAGCACTGCATCACACAACTAGAACATTTGCTCTTCCAAAAGAGAATGTTTGCATCTCTACAGAAATCCACCATGAATCCAAACTGCACCCTCCCATAATCCTGAGTAGTTTACCACTACCAATCAAAACCCCAGCTACACAAGGGATCAGATATGACACATATAACATTCATTTCCCACATCACAAATATCAACACCAGGGCCATAGACATATTAAATGCTTTTAGAACATGTACTTTTGGAAAAAAATAATGTACAAGCTGTTCCTATGCTCTCCTTTAAATTGTGCCACACTTAAATGGTCATCCACCCTTTGAAAAGCAAAAATAGTACAACTGCAGAACACAAGAAACAAATTGTAGTTGCTTAGGAACTAAAAAATTCAACAACTTCTTCATCTCCAACATTACTGTTCTTCCAACGTAATTACACCTCAACATGCTCGACACCCACTTTTTTTTTTTTGTAACTGTGCTGGACACCTTTCACCGAGTCCTCGCCATAATGTACCCAAACTCTCCGGTAGAAATGAAAAAGTTATTCCTACCTCACACTTATCAGTCTTCTCTTGTAGATCCATCTTCCCCAAACAAATACTTTGACAAAACATATTTACATTGTAATTAATAAACGCTAAATCTTACCCCCACCCAATCACAGGTTCCACTCTACCAGACATACTCTCTTTTGAAACCATACTGGAGATAATGGAGAAAATTGTGAAAAAATCTGAAGCAACGAATTAAAGCCACAGAGAACATAACCAGCCAACTCAGAACATTTTCATTGGTGAGGGTACATATGGTTAAAGGTCCTTCTGGGTGTTGCCATAGGCTTGTTGGGTTAAGCCATGGTTTTACATGAAAGAAGTATAACTAGTTATTGCTCGTTTCAAGCTCAAGTAAGGGTGGGTAAAGAGTTAGAAAAGAAAACATTTAAGTGAGAGTAGGTCTGTAATCACACAGACTGACCAGTTAGAACCACTGTAGCCAGAAGGATTGCCAGTTGTATCAATACATTCAGTTAACACACCTTTGTACAGTCTCAAAGAACAGAAAAAATGATCTGGTGATTACCTTTTAAAACTAGGTTTTAACACATCAGGTTTTATTTGTTGAACAAATATTTTTACTCACTTATGGTGGGAGTATCGTATGTCTGGCAACATGGTACTATCATAAAGATCAGGTGACATTACGCTATCTTAGCTACCTCATGGTGCTGAGAGTGAAGGATGCAACTTTTGCTGACTATTGTTGTGTTCTGTGATATTTTTGCCATTTCTATCCTGGTGATATTTTTTTCTGTACCAGTAACCATGGGTCTTAGAAAGTTGTGGCAGGGAGAAAAGGCCCATTTTCTTTCTTTGAAGCAAGAGCTGAGTTTATCAAGTGGACACTTTTCTTCTTCCTTCTAATGTTATCCCTCCCCAAAAAGCTGGATCTTGTTGACCTAGGAAGACTAATATGTACCTGATAACCTGATGAAGCTTGTGGTGTTAAAAATATTACAAAACACAAGAACAGTGAGCAAAAGTTGCATCCCCTCACTTACAATACCATGGGGTAACTTATGTGGCAAATCAAGTCATCTGGCTTCTAAGACTGTATGGTCTGCCAGACTTACAATATCTAAACCACAAGCAAGTGATAGGGTTCGTTTTACAAAAAAAAAAAAAACTGGCCCATTAAAGCTGTATTTTGAACTTTCTTTTGATTTTTAGCAGATAGAAACAATCAAAAATGATTTAGGACACCAGCTATGATGAAAATTTTCCATGTGTAATTAATGTGTCCTTTCCTCAAGTAAAGCATACTAGGAGAAGAAGTAATGAAATTGATTTAGCTGTGTCATTAACACCATTCATCCCCCCTTGCCTACCACTCAGGCCCTACACACAGCCTCCCAGGCCTAAGTGAAATGAACAAAGGAGGAAAGTGAGGGAGAAAGTGGAGGAGGGAGAAGGAAGAGAGGAAGGTAATTGACATACTGGAGAGGAAGAGAGAGATTAGACATCCTAAAAAGGGAGAGGATGAACATACTAGAGGAGCAGTGACATTGAAAAGAAATTGAAAAGAGAAATAACCAGTACAGAGGGAAAGAGGAAGTAAATAGACTTTAAGAAATATGACTTACAATTGTTTTGAATATAAGTCCACCATTAATGGACACAAAGCATCATATATTTAAGAGCAAACATTCAGCTTTTCTTGTGTGAATGTTAGCTGTTACACAACAAATGCAGTAAAAATGCTTTGAAGAAAGACTAAATATTATTGGTGCACCCTAAAAATGATTTCTTCTCTTATACATGGAAAAACACGGTTGGTAAATCTGCCATATGCAACTGAGACAATTGTACTAAGTCATTGCCCTTGCTCTATAACAAAGAAAAACACCCATATCGCCACCATTATGAACACAAGAGACAGATGCAGAGATGCAAATACATAACAAATTTGGAGTCGAATTTTAGCAGTTTCAGTTTTAATGATAAGATAATGAAATGGGAAGTCATAATCAATAAGATGTCTGCAACGTAATGGGAAATCATGCTGAGTACCAGAATGCCAGAGGAGTGTGGTAAATAACTGATCTCAGAAGTACTCCAAACATGCAACAGACATATGTCAGAGAGAAGAAAGTGTTAAAGGTCTGAACGAGAATGAGAAAAATGAGTCATATGTAGGAGGCAAAAACGAATTGCTTGCTTTCTAAGCAATTCATAGCAAAGAAAAGAAAACCTGTCAAATAAATTGGCAAACATAGACCATAAACTCAAGAGTCATACAAGACCCAAGAAAAAGTAGAAAGAGCTATCAGTGAAAAAAAAGTAAAAAGAATAACTTTATTCATATGCATAATGCAAATTAAGAACCTCCAGATTCACTGGACTACTAAGAAAAAGGAAGGGCACATACAGTACACAGTTGATTGCCTGAAGGTGAGTGAAATACTAAAAAAGCAGTATGAATCAGTGTTCACTGAGCCAAAAACCACTTTTAAAGGTGAATAACCCAAAATCTCCCTGTGTCACATGTAGCAAATATCACCATCTCACCATAGCTCCTTGAGAGGATATGGCCATGCCCTTTTCCCAAGGATGAGACTACTGGAACTCTGTCTTTCTAAAGAAATGCAAAGTGCCATTTGCTTGATTTTGAATATCCACTGGACTCTGGCATCCTCCCAGGAGTTTAAAAATTACTTATGTCACATTATTCCCCAAAGGAGGAAGCAAAGCAATCCTAAAAGACTGTAAACCAACAGCACTGACTTCGCTTATTATGAAAATTTTTGTCCTATGACATTAATTGACAAGTTTTATGAAATCAAATGATATACATAACCCAGGGCAACTTGGTTTCAGGTTGGGAAGGTCGTGCCTCATTCAGTTGCTTACCACTGTCACAGAATTGTAAAGCCAGTGGAGAATAAACAAATGTTTATGTGAGATAAACAGACAGTGCAAAAGATTTTGACGGTTATGAACAGGGCCTTCTACTTCCACAGCCTGAGCTGGGTCCAGGCTGCTGGTCCCAGATCAGCCAGGATGTGGTGGTTACATAAGCCTGCAAGACATGGCTTCTAACAGTTTGATTGACTAATGGCCCATCTCAGCAGTTTGATTTCAGACCATGCTATGAGGTAGAGGACCATTGAAGACTACTACAGGCATATATGTGAGTTACACTTTCTCATCTCTGCTGTGGACACCATGCTACTCTCCAGCATTACAGACAAAAGCATATAACAAGATCCTTCTTATCCAAGGTTCCACATTGAAGACACTATAATTATCCACATAGACAAACTTGATGTATGGTCCCACACTGGATATGTCTTCCTGAGCACTGCAAGAACACCATAGAAAGGGTCCTGAGGCAGGAAGGTAAGGTAAGGAAAAGTAACAGGTATAGATGAAGTCATTGCAGTACCGTGTACAAGGTTCCTTGTTTTGGATTCTGTAATACATGTTTTTTTTCTCGACTTAGTCTTCAGAAGAATAAAGAGTCTTCAGAAGGATAAAGAAATGTGTAGTGGCCTCTTATATTTGGATGTGATGGAACCGAAGGGTGATGAAACTGTAGGTTCTGTTCTTAACACTCCCATTTCTTTAAAACTGACAGGTAGACCAACGTGAGAGCAACAGGTGGTAAACGATGATCGTCACAAATCAGCGGGCACTGACGCGCACGCCATGCACATGCGTGGTTGTGTGTGTGTGTGTGTGGGGGGGGGGGGGGGGGGGGC
>JAYMFT010048031.1:0-15351 GCA_038088735.1 Panulirus argus
TTCTCCCCTATCCCCAGAGATAATATATATATATATATATATATATATATATATATATATATATATATATATATATAGGAGGATATGAAGCTCTTCGTGAATTGGTGAGGGTGAAGGATGTCCTGCCTGAGCGATCCTGTTGGGTGACTGGACACGCCTTGTTGGATACAGAGAGTCCCATGTTATGCTAATTTTCGTCTAACAAGGCAAACGACAAGACGTTCTTCAAGTCGCCATGCTAAAGAGGTAATAGGAGCGCTGTAGACCGTTACATGCTGCAGTTAACCGGCCAGATTTGCTCGCCATCAATATCTAGTCGTGATGTAGGAGCAAATCAAGAATTTTTCTATTTTTTAACGTGTTCATCAACATGAAGATTTTCTGAGCAAATTAGGGCTATTTTTCTCTGTCGATTTGCTTTGTATTTCTCGTTAAAACAACTACCCAACTCCTATTTTAAAATTAGATAATTCGCTTTATTCCATGAACATTTTTATTCTTTACTGACTCTCTACATTTCACCGGTCAGTTCTAGTGAAATAACATAAAAGAAAACAGAGTAAAATCTGCTTTATAATTTTCGACACATTATTCTATAAGCGTTGTGAACGACTGCTCTCCTCTCCCGCTCGGAGTGTTCCTTATGCCAGAGAAGCCACCAAAGCGCCATGTACCTTACGATCATTGAATACATAATTAAGGATACTGGATGCAAAAAATTTAGATAATTTAGCAGAAAGGAATTTCACCTGAGACTACTACGTCAGGTGACTGGCGAAAGTTCCTCACACAGAAGGAAACAAAGGCGTAACGACTTACGATCTGTTGAGAGTGACGGGGAAGCACCCCACCCCGTAATTAATCACCCTAGGGCACCACTGGAACATTGGAGCGGTCATGATCGTAATTGTTCAGCTACTGCTGCATTTGAATTGCCTATGTCCTGTCACGGTCACTTTCACTAGTCCCGCCAGTTTAATCAAGCTGTTATTGTACGAAGCGTTTCGGTAAAAAAAAAAAAAAAGTTTAATTAGCTGTGTACCTCTATTACTCACCGAGGCAGTTAATATTTCTGCTAATTTAGAGATTTTTTCATGAAATTTATAAATTCGCCTTTATGATCAGTCACATGTTTGAAACTATTCACGTGATTATATATCACACCGTATCATATGTTACTTTGTGTCAATGTATGAATGAATATATATATATATATATATATATATATATATATATATATATATATTCTTTTTTCTTCCATATTTGTCCCCTGTTTCCCGCGTTAGCGAGGTAGCGCCAGGAACAGCCGAAGCAAGGCCGCATCGCTCACACCCATTCTCTAATTGTCATGCGTAATTCATCAAATCCCACAGCCCCCTCTGCACAAATAGGCCTCACAGACTTTTCCATGGTTTACCCCCCCGCTTCACATGCCTTGGTTCAGTTCACTGATAGCACGTCGACCCCGATATACCACTTTGTTCCAGTTCACTCTATCCCGTGTACTCCTTTCACCCTCCTGCATGTTCAGGCATCGACCATTCAAAATATTTTTCACTTCATCCTTTCATCTCCAGTTTGTTTTTTCCTTCTCCTTATCCCTTCTACTTCTGACACATACATCATCTTTATCAACCGCTCTTCACTCATTCCTTCTATATATCCAAACCATTTCAGCACACCCTCTTTAAATCTCTTAACCACGCTCTCCTTATTACTGCACCTCTCTCTTACCCTTGTCTTACTGTTTCCATCAAACCTCCTCACACCACATATTTGTCCTCAAACATTTCATTTTCAATATATCAACTCATCTCCGCATAACCTCATCTATAGCCCAGGCCTTCCATCCATACAAAATCATTGGGATTATCGTACCTTCAAACATGCCACTCCAGACGACGACCTCTCTCTCCGCACATTCCTTAATGCTCCCAGAGCCTCCTCCCCCTCACCCATCCTATAACTTACTTCTGCTTTCATGGTTCCATTCGCTGCCATGTCCAATCCCAGGTATCTGAAACACTTCACGTCTTCCACATTTTCTCTGTTTAACCTCACACCCTGTCCCTCTGCCCTATCAAACCCAATAACCGTGCTTTTATTCGTAATTACACTCAACTTTTTCCTTTCACACGCTTTCCCAAATTCAGTCACCAACCTCTGCATTTTTTCACCCATGCTTTTATCTCCCTCAACACCCCTTCCATAAACAAATTAAGCAGCCATGGTGACACCATATATCCCTGCCACAGAACAATCTTCAAGTAGAACCACTCACTCTCCTCTCTTCCTACTCATACACATGCCTTACACCTTTAATAGAAACTTCTCACTACTTCTGGTAGCTTTCCTCCCATACCATATATTCGAAAGACCTTTCACAAGGCATCTCTATCAACCTTATCATATCCTTTCTCCAGATCTTTAAATGCCACATTCAATACCTCTTTTTTTATCTAATTATTTCTCTCACACATCCTTCAAAACAAACACATGATCCCCACATCCTCTACCACTTTCGAAACCACATAGTTCCTTCCTAGTCTGATGCTCTGTACATGCCTTCTCCCTCTTAATCACGTCTCTCCTATACAACTTACCTACTCAGGAACTTATACCCCAGTAGTTTGAACATTCATCTTTGTCTCCCTTGTCTCAATACGATGGCGCTATACATGCTTTCCGCCAATCCTCAGGCACCTCATCATGATCCATATATACATTGAAAATTCTAACGAGCCAATTAACAGTCACCCTCTTTCATAAGAAATTCGCCTTCAATGCCATCCACTACAGCCGCCTTGCCGCCAAACCACTTTTCATGACTTTCTCACTTCGAACAAATATCCGAAGCAAACGACCTGCATCAGTCATGCTGTCATCAAACGCATTCAACAATCCTTCAAAATAATCATGCCATCTTCTTCTAACCTCATCACCACCTGTTACCGCTTCCCCATTTGCCTCTTTCATTTTTGCTCCCATTTGTTCTCCTCTTTTTCCATAAACCTCCTTCGAAAACATCCTCTTATTCTTCCTGAAGTTTACTGATAATTGCTCACCCCAGCTCTCCTTTGCACTCTTTTTTCAACCCTTGTACCTTCATCTTGAAAGACCTCCTGCCGCTTTCTGTTGTACATCTCCCAATCATTTGCACTCCTTCCCGTAAGTACTGCCCATTCAACTCTCGTCCTCTTTCACTAGCAACTGCTTCGTCATCCCACCACTTACTACCTTTTCTCACCTATCCACCTCCCACCTTCTGCATGTCATACACTTTTCTTGCACATGCCAGCACTGCTTCCCTAAATATCTCTCATTCCCCATCCACTTCGCTTTTAACATCCTCTTCTTACTCAAACTATTTCCTCTCTTCCGCAAATCCCTACAAGTCCTCACTCCTACCTCCACAAGACAAAGGTCAAACATCCCACCAACTGCGCATCTCAACACATTCATATCCAAGAGACTCTCTGCACGCCTATCCCTTATTATGTAATGCAGTAACGTCCTCTCACCATTTTTCCTACTCACCCATGTATACTTATGTGTGTCCCTCTTTTTAAATCAAGTATTCTAGGTCACCAGTCCTTCTTCAGCATACAACTCCACAAGCTTTTCACATTTTCTACTCACCTCACTGAATCCCTTCTGGCCCTAGTTATACCATTATTTCCCACATTACTCACCCTTGCATTTAAAACACTCATCACCAATACCCGAACTGCTGACATGCTCACTCAGCTGCACCCAAAAACTTGCCTCTCATCAGGCAGGTGTATAAGCACTTATTAATCATCTATCTCCCGCATCCCACTTTTATTCTTATCCTCAACAGTCTGGAGCTGACTTCCCTAAACTCACACATTTCCACAACTCCTGCTTGATCAGCAGTGCTAACCCTTTCTTAGCTCTTGTCCTCCCACCAACTATAACCCAAAAACATTTCAAGCCAATCTTCACCTTAACTCGAAGCCAGGTCATCTGGGTTCGTTTCTCTAAACATACTACCTGTCTCTCCTCTTTTCTCATTTAGGTTACATCCACACACGTTCAGACACCCCATTTCTGCCCTACCAGACACTGACCTGTCCTTACACAGTCTTTCATGTACCCCCCCAACTTCCACGCAATGACATACTTCAGAAACCATGGTTACGTGCGCTGCCATGTTTACTGTCATGTTTACTGTCATGTGACTAAAGCATCCCGCTTTTCACGGGTCCTCATTAAAACAGACTCAAACACGGCAGTCTCGTCTCCCTCCTGCACCTCATTAAAGTACTTTTGTTTAGATTTACTCTCATTTTTCTCCTTTAACACACTCTCTCACACTCTGCCGCGAGCTTCTCAAGTTTACCTCTATAGTCTGCTCTCAGAGATGTTATCTGCAAACAGCAACTGATTCACCTCTCATGTCATCAACTGTCAGCATGCTGTAGACCTGCCTCTCGTTTTAAGACCTTTACGTTTACCTCCCTCAGCATCCCGTTCATAAGGAGAATAAAATATCCCAGTTGCACCACACATCCTTGACATGGACCCAACTACACCGGGATTCACTCACTCTCCTCCATACCTCCTAGCAAACGTATCTTACTCTACCGGAAAAAACTCTTCACTGCGTTTAGCAGCTTTCTAGTAACCTTGCATATTCAAAACATCTCCCACGAGGCCTCTGTATAACCCGTATCATACGCTTTCGCCAGACCCATAAATGCCTCATGAAATTCAATCTCTTTTTCCCAGTTTTCATAACAAATTCTTCAAGGCAGGCAACTAGGCGACACAGTCTACCTCTCCTGAGGCAACATTACTCTTCCTTGGCCATATGTTTTGTGCATGCCACCACTCTCTCAATCACCGCCTTCCCATACATCTTACCGGGTATACAAAACAGACTTATCCCTCTGAAATTCCGGCATTCACGTTTGTGCCTCTTGCTCTTATACAAGGGCACTAACAGTGGTGTGTGTGTGTTAGTGTGTGTTTGTATTTTGAATCCTCTGTTTGTAGGCTTGTGTGCCGACCTTGCCCCTTCCTTGCCATGACCAACAAGTTTATGTACTTATCAGCCTCTCGTACTGTACCTCAGCTGTCCAGTATGGCTGTAAGATTACCCTTAATAATGAGAAAAACAACAAAGGATGATGAAAATTGTACCCTCAGTGAAATCATCTAAAAAAAATTGCATATATGTATGCATATATATATATATATATATATATATATATATATATTCCTGTGGTATCGTTAAGCCAGTTCGGCTGAGCCATACATCTTTTTCCCTATAAAGACGTCTGGTTTTCGATTGATTTTATAGCTGACGCATTTCTGTTATGAAGCGTGTTTCTCTACAGTGGCGACATTCGAGAGAAACTGTCCGAGAAAGTCAGACCAGTTTATGTACTCTCTCTCCTGAGACCCCACCTCTCCATCCTGGGGTCCGACTGCTTCCTCTCTGCCCCACGTCCCACAATGTCCGCCCGCTCTAAATCCCTCTGTTTCCATTACGCTCCCAGGGTCGTCTGCTTCCCTTCACTCCCTCCTGTCCCTCTGTCTCTGCTACTCACAGGGCCCTCTGCTTCCTATCTCCCCAACGCCCCTCTCTCTCCACTGTCCATTCGACCCCATATTTCCTCTTGCCTTTCTTCTCTCCCTCCCTCCCTTTGTCCCCCCATTCCCACCCTATAACTTCCCCAACATCCCTCTGTTACCTTTAACCCCGAGCGACCTTCTTTTTTTCTATTCCCCTTTGTCTCTTTATTCTCTGTGTTCCTTCGCCTCCTATTACCCAATGCGTTCTTCTGTCTCTAGCTACTGATACAGTTTCACTTTACCCAATTACCTTCTCTCTCTCTTTCTTCTCTCTCTATGCTCCCGCGACATCCTAAAGCCTAAAGTCCTGCTGTCTCATAATATCACCCAAATTCCTCTCTATCTCCTCATCCCTGTGTCGCTGTCACAAGCGTCATTCCCTTTTGTCTCCCGTTATCCCTACCTCCTTCAGTGTCTCCTCCTTTCGCGACCACGTCTCTCCTAGCCGTTGCTCTCTCTTTCTCTCTCTTTCTTTCTTTATGACTCTGTGACTCCTTCTATATTCTTCCCTCAGCGCGTCACCACTTATGTGTCTGTTTTCCCTTCATCATCCTACGTTTCTTGTGCCTGCCTTCCCCCACTTTTCTGCTGCCTTCTCTCTTTATCCTCCCCCATGTCCTCAGCCTCCCTTCTGACACGTGTCTCTCTCGCTGTTTCCTTCGCCGACTTCCCTCTCTCTTCCTTCATTCTACCTCAACATATCATTCCTATTCCCTGTTTATGTCTCCCCCCGCCGCTATATCCATCTGTCTCTGCTACCACCATCCTTGTCTCCGCTCCCGCTATGTCCATTTGTCTTCCTACCCACGGCTCTTCGTCTTCCCTCCTACGACATACATCTGTCCTTCTTACCCTTCGGCCCTGAGTCTTCCCTACCGCTGCCTACATCTGTCTTCCCTACTCCATGGTCAGGGTGTCTGTCTCCTCTCCCGATGGATACACATCTTCCTCCTTCCATCGTCCCTCCGTCTCTGGTACTTCCCCATATCCTTTAGTCGTTCATTCTCCACGTTGTCTCTCACTCCTTCTCTCTCTCCCCCTCTCAGCGTCTCTTTGTCCGCCAATTCTCCTTTTAGGTTCACTTGTTCTCCTTTATTTCCCTTGTCTTTCCAACGAATTCTTGTGTATTTTCTCCTTCCACTATGTATCATATCTCCCCAGTATCCGCGAATTCCCTTGTCTCCTTCAGTTCCCTCTGTCATACAACTTGGTCCATACGCCCCTGACCCTCTAATCTTGACCCATGCGCTCCTCGGTCTCCCGTCTTAATCCACACGTCCCTTTATTTATTACCGAGTCCCATACATCCCTCTGTCTCTCACCCTGTCTTATCACGCGTCCCTCTGTCTTTCATTTTGTCCTGCACGTCCCTGTCTCTCTGTTCATAACTCACGCGTGTCTGTCTCCCACCTTAAACCACAAGTCCCTCTCGCTCTCTCAACCTTCCACCACACAGCCCTATGTACCCTGTCCTATAGGACCGTACTGCTTCCATCCTGCTCCACATCGTTCACCCTACTCCACACCTTCGATACACAGGATACATCTTCTTTTTTTCTCTTACTTATCCTACTATGTACGTTCCTCTAACCTCTACGTACCAGCGCCCTCTATCTTTCTACATACCAAATTCCATTTTTTCCTGCCTTCCCCCAAAACATGTTTTTTTCTTCTTCTTCATCTCTCATTCTCCACGAGCCTCCGTAGGCCCTCCACTCTCACGTTCTTCTCCTTTGCCTCTCTCTCATGTTTCGTTGTTCCCTTCCGTCCCACTGGTTCCGTCTATTCCCTTTTCTCCCTTCACATTTCTCGTCCCTATACACGCCCTCTCCTTTCTTCCCCGCCTGGTACCAAACTGTGCAACCCCATTTTAGTTTTGACATTCAACCCATCTTACCCATACTTTCCCCTCGTCTCTTAAGCACCCTGTCCCTCCCTAAACCTTCACATTCTCCCTATTCCTGACTTCATCCACGTCTATCCTACCCTTGCCCCTTCTCCCCTTCGCCTTCCATCCTTCGTCTGTCCTCTCCATCCCTCAACCGGCCATCCCCTCACATCCAATACTGCTGTACCGTCGTCACCCAAGAGGCGCGTCCCCCGCTCCTCCGTCATGGCCAGCGCTACGAGGGGGGCGCCTCTGCTTATTTTCCTACATCTTCGTCCATTTGTATTCTCCCGCCGCAGATTCAAATTTCCCGCGCTTCTCGTTGCCTCCACGTGACGTCATAGACACGTGATCATCGCTCACTGATGTGTCTATTGGGCGGATGGCAGCGAAAATCACCCATGATGCATATACTCGTAAAACACGTCTTATCCGCGTGTGTGAGGGAGATTTTTCTTTTTTTTTGTTTCTTTTACTCATATTTTTCAGTCGAGCAGCGAAAAACGACACAGAGGCTGGCCCGGGCGGGAAAATCGTTGTTGTCATCGGCTGATCTGTTGCGTTTCCCCAAACCGGATCAATACTTAATTTAAGGCTGGCGTGACCACACACTTCCGTCTTGCCAGGTGGCTTTTATAGTCGAGTCAAATGAACCACTTTCCCGAAATGACTTTCCCGGTGGATTTTTAGAGGAAGATGAAAAAAAAAAAAAAAATCCTTCGCCCGGAGAGACGAAAATCGTTTTCATTTTCATTTCATGATTTTCAGATTTCCCCCCACACACAAAATACCTGGATGTTTTTCCCAGGAAACCCTCCGTGAGGTTCTTGTGACATTATTGATCTTAATGGAGGAGACGGCAACGAAAATAACCTTCCAAATAAGACCACTTTTTCTTCCGTGATCATAAACTTGATTGAAATGGGAGAGGTAGCTGTTGATAAATTCCCGAGGATAGCCAGTGACGAGGTGGAAAGTAAAGTGAAAAAGGTAATTAAGTGAAAATAAGGAAAAGAATAAAGGAGGAGAGGGAGAAGATGGCAAAAGACGAGATGTCTCGTCTTGATAAAGTACCGGCGGCTCACAATAAGGCTACGCTTTGACAGAGAAATGGCATATTCCCGAGGTCTCGTCTGTACAGTCTTTTTCAGCAAGTCTCAATCATGTAACACTGTGACGTCCAATATCCACAATGCCTAAGGTAATTTAAATTTTCAAAGCCCGTTTTGGGTCGTTGTAGGTGTTCCACAGAGAATACAAAACGCAATGGACAGAACAGCTACATTTCAAGTAATGTAATTTAGTCAAATGAAATCGTCATATCGTTATTACGGTCTTAATGCAACACTAGAAGTATTATATCGGTTTATCGCTATACTGGAAATACGTTCTAAGCGAAAGAAGACCCGGATATTTTTATCTTAATGTTGAGCTCGCCTGCTCCGCTTGGCCTACCTAATTTCAGTTATGCAAATGAACGTCTTTTCAGTGCTCTGTATTTTAACATTTGGCCTTTTTATTCTACCATCACTACCAGCTGAACGATTAATCCGGTCTCATTGCACATATAACCTCTCTTTCATTCGCTAAAGTCATAACGGCAAGAAGGCCATTCTTATATGATTAAGCCCATAAGCACAGATTCATACCAGCTTTTAAGTAAACGGGTTAAGGGGTAAATATAATACGTAATATACCTTCAGAGAGAGTGGAAAACCTTGTAAGGGGTAACTAGAATGCATAAGATACACTCAGCGAGCGTGAAAAACGGGTTAAGGGGTAACTAAAATACATCAGATACATTGAGAGGGTGAGGAAAATGGGTTAAGGGATAAACAGAATATATCAAACACATTCAGAGAACGTGGAGAAACCGGTTAAGGGGTAACCAGAATACACCAGCCTCTTCACCTTTCTCCTTCAACAGCGGTGTCCCTCAAGGTTCTCTCCTGTCCCCTACACTTTTACTCTTTTTATTTTTCAGTGATTTACTTTCTTCAACAAACAACCAAATGCACACATACGCTGACGACTCAACACTGCATTCATCCATATTTCTCAATTCTGCTCCTTATTCTGTCTCTTGATCTGCATCTCGTCTTAATACAGCTTCCTCAATAAGCCCAGGCTTAGACAGGATATCTTAGGGGGCTAGACGAAACTGTTATATTTAATGTCTCCAGGACCCAGTTTCTACCCATCTCTTTGTTGAAAACTCCTCAAAACTCTCTTCTTTACTTTGACGGTTCTGCAATTCCAACTTTTGCCTCAATGAACATACTTGGTATTACTGTAGCATCCACTCTCTTGGAAACCCCACATTACGGGAATAGCTAAGTCTGCGTCTAAGAAACTGGGTGTCTTGTTTAGCTGGTGAAACTTCTTTTCTTCTGAACGGTTGTTTCGTTTATAAAAGGAACTGATTCGTCCTTGTATGGAATGCTGCTCTCATATCTTGGGTGGTTCTAGCTCTGCATCCTTACTTGACAGAGTTGAGACGAAAGCGTTCCGACTTATGAACTCTCCCAGCCGAACTTCCAAACTTGACCCTATTGCCCTACTCCGCAATGTTGGTTCACTTCCCCTCTTCTCTTGGTATCATTTTGGTTTTTGCTTGAGAGAGCCGGCAGCTTATGTTCCCTCAACAGTAGCTAAACCACGCACTACTCAGCAAACTGCTGCTTTACATGATTTTCTGTGGGGCCGTTGACAACTTAGGAGTGGGCCGCTTTGATAACTGTTTCTTTTCTTTCCTACACGTCGAAGCTTTGGAACTCTCTACCTTCTCATGTCTTTCCCAATAACTATGACCTGGCACATTTCAAAAAACATGTCTTTCACTTTCTCAAATATTCTTAAATACTTTGCCTTGTCTTTTTTTCCATATAATTCTCTCTATTTCAATTAATCCCCGGTCTTGATATGGACTTTAGTCCGTGACTGGAGCTTTCAACATAAAAAAAAATAGTTTATTGACAATTTGGTACTGTGGTCAGAGGCCTCATGAGTGGAGTTCAATGGAGACAGATGGAAAGTTATGTATTTTGGTGATAGAATTACAAAAGAATGAAGATGGGATATTTCCTTAGCCATTGTTAAAAACTAGAGAAGCGAAAGACCTTGGTTTGATGGTCAGTAATGACTTACAACACGCACAGATGCTTATAATCAAACATATAAGACGCTAGGTTTCATGGCATGAAAATATAAATCATAACACGAAAACGTAGTATTTACCTTCCTATAAGATTTTCATGTCAGCATATTATCGTAATAGTACCGGGTGTCCTTGCATTGCTGTTGTCCTGTTGCATGATATTCCTGAAGGGGTGGTGGGTGGGGAGGAGCCTTCTGCTTTACTGTCTCCGTCCGCAGCGAGAAAGAGTCTTGTGTTTGCCATCGCGTCTCCATCTATATCGGTCAGGAATCTAAGGTACTATTGTTTTCTCCCAGCATGTAACCTCGTCATAGACCACCAGGTCTTCAGGTATGTGGCTCTCCCGTGCACTCTCCTATGCACGAATCGCTCATTAGTTCAACCACACCAGACTGGTGGCTGGAAGACGAGGATGGTAACCTTGAGTGGGTTAGCGCCATGTGTGTCGGCTACATGCAATTTGAATACCGGCCGCTCCCTCAGTCACTAGTCACCAGCCTGTAACACCTGTGCCACTCCCTCGCTCCCTCATCACCACTAATGCAACATCTGTGCCACTCCCTCGCTCCCTCATCACCACTAATGCAACATCTGTGCCACTCCCTCGCTCCCTCACCACCACCACTAAAACACCTGTGCCACTCCTTCGGTCCCTCACACCACCACCATTCTTTTTTCTAGGATGGTTAGCGAAGAGGAAGAAATGGTGGAACAAGGGAAATGATGGTCTGAAATGGAACAGGAGACTGAAGTTTGTATAGGTGTTGGGTGTGATTTTTTTTATATTTATGTTGGTGATTTTCTGGTAGCGTGTTTTTGGTGCCTTATTTAAATACCCTCGGTTGTGTACATATTAATGCTTTAACTTTGATTTCCGAAGGAGATTCACTAAGTTAAGCTAAGCATTGTTCATTGTGTACGTCGATGGATAACTGGGGCCTCCCTGAGTGCTCTGAGGCCTCGAGGGAACCAAGGGCGTTCCATGTTTGTACCGTTGTCCAGATCTCGGATTTGTCCGTTGTTTATATCATTCTGTAACTACCACTCTGTCCGTCCTCCAGTACTACCACTCTGTAGCGATCAGCACTCCTTGATCCCCCAGCAGCACTCCGTCGCAACACAAGTCTGCAGGGATCGCCATGACTCTCAGCTGCAATCCCTGACGCAGAAGATGAGGTGGCACCACCCTCTGGTGGCATGGTCTGTCCCCACACCCGTGTGGGGATTGTGAGTAGTCACTGGACCTGTTTCTTTTTTTTCTTTTTTCCAGTTGTTGGAAAGGTATGGAGTAAAGCGGTCACGGTACCCTTGCTACCTTCCAGCGTCAACAGCTGCCACCAACCACACCCGTCATTATCCACACCTACCAGTGTCTTCACCCACCTTGGTCCACATCCACCAAAGTCCACACCTGCAACTACTCGCACCTGTCACCATTCATATCTGTCGTCCATGTGCACCTGAAACTACCCGAACCCACCGGCGTCCACACCAAATGACATCTATAACTGTCACTATCCACATATACCACCGTCCACATTTGATGCCATCTACACCTGTAAACATACGTATGTATGGTAGAGGGGGGGAGTTCTATACTCGTGAGGTTCCAACTCTTGAACTTTCTCTTTCTTAATACAACTTTTTAAACTTTTAATTGCTGCCGAATTCACAATTTCATCACTCATTATATTCCACTCATCCACTACTTTCTTATTGTAAAAGTACTTCTTTACATGTTATTCCAACCCTTTATTTGCTCTGTCTTGGCATCTCTCGGAGAAGTGTTCACTGCTGACGTCATCAAACTGATCCAGAAACACAAAGTCACCTTCACTCTTCTCTCTTTTACGGTGAACGAATTCATGTCCTCTAAACTCTCATTGTAACTCAGTTTCCGTAATCATAGTACTATTTTTCTTGCTCTCCTCTGGACCTTTTCGTTTAGTTCTTCGTGTTCCTTGAAGCATGATGACCAAACTTGAGAAGCTTATTTGATTCTGGCCTGAAATGCAATGTAAACAGTATGCTGAATATTGACTTACCACTGTACTTGGGTGCAATGCCAGTATTTGTCGGCAGACTGTTTGTCTCCCTCGCCGTTCTCCTGAGGTGGAGCTCTGACGACGGTTCATATACAATGTAGCTCCAACGGCTCTCTCTCATACACAAGCTTGCAGACGATTTCCTGATGATTAGTATTCGCATCGGATCCTTCTTGCACTGTGTCTTGTCCTCATTCTTACGTATGTAT
Source organism: Panulirus argus (assembly GCA_038088735.1). NCBI lineage: Eukaryota > Metazoa > Arthropoda > Malacostraca > Decapoda > Palinuridae > Panulirus > Panulirus argus. Next base: position 12,901 of record JAYMFT010048031.1, read on the forward strand.
TCAGGTTAGATTTCATTAAATGTTTATCAGACCGACCATGGAGTTTGTCTCGATCCCCTCAAAGTTGATGCAATCCTCCTCAATTTTTACTCTCATAATGGCTACGGCATCATCCGCAAACATATTTAGGGAGGAGCCACCGATCACATCTGCCACCAGCCACATCTACCACCACTCTCACCTGCTAACACCCACATCCACATCCATGTACCTTGACCCACAACTGAATCCTACCCACACATGCAGCTATCTACATTTGCTATCAAGGCCACCAGCTACACCTTAGACCGACTTTCACGCCTTCCTGCCATCGTGCACCTTTAACATCAACCATAAACTCCACCGCCACCTGCATCTGCGACCGTCATCACAGATGCCATTACCTGCTTCTGTTATTGTCCACAGCTGCTGCTTTTTACCCTCGCCAAAGTCCACGCGGACCAAGCAATACCCCCATAGCTGCTAGATTTGGAGTCAAGCCAAAGACCTCGCAAAGCCCGTCCCACACGCCATCCTTGGGGTTGGTACAACGCTCCCTCGCGTGACGACCGTTTATGGAGACCTGTAACCTGACGGTCACTGGTGATAAAAGGACTTCCTTTGTCAGTGCTTCCCGCGGGCGGCGGAACATAGCCTTGGCGACGTAACCGACTTCCCGGGCGGTCCGCTCAGACCCGTCAGGTGGTTGTGTGGCCACAACACGTCTGGGGTGAAGCGGATAAGAAGTGGAAGGAAGCTGGGTTACGCTCCTAACCCTCATCCTAAAAGCTAACATTCATACTGCCATCTTTTTCTACCAGTTAGATCGTCCAGTCTTTCATATGATGGGATGGGGTTGGGGGGAGAGTGGGGGGGGGGAGATGGACACAGGATAAAGACACAAAGTTTTCCACTGTCCTTCCCCCCAAACTCCCCCCAGGACACAAACACACACACATACACACGCACATACACATCATGAAGTTGGAAACAACACACAACCCTTCCTCCACGGCTGTCGGGACTGCAGAAGATAAAAAGAAAGGAACAATGCTGCCAAAATGTAGAGCAGCTGATACGAAGCCACCTCATCTCAAATAATATCCATAGATAAGACTTATGTGTGTCCATATCTCCGACCACACGCTTTACAATTTCAATGATTAACGCCTCTAAGTAGGTGAGAGCGCCAACAGTACCTATAGCCTAGCTTAACTGTTAACAGTCTACTATCTTGTTACTTTTCTCGTACACATGCTACATTATGATGGAAATTGGATCCACTATAAAGAAAAAAATAGTTTTTTTGTACTCCTTCATCTTGCTTCAGATAAATCTGTTAATTCCTTCCTGATAACGGTTTTTAGACGCCTAACTGAAAAGCAAAAGTGTTGTGTTCAACAGCCTCTTCATCTAGTGCTGGATGGAACATCAGTTTTACTCTGCTCTCGGAGACCTATTTGTGAGGGAATCCACAACAGTTTGGTTTGAATCCCTTTGTCAGTGATGCTCGCACGTCTGTACCTGTACCTGGAAGAGTCCACATTCTAACTATATCTCTTTCCTGCACAAATATAGCCAGTAATCTTGGACCCAGATAAGGAGACCTGCAACATGCGATAGCTTCAAGTGACTCAGTTTTGTACAGATCTTGAAAATTTCATTCTTCGTGAGACTCGTTGGCTTTCGCTGGTGCTTATTATGGGACCTGTGACTCAAGATTCCATCGGAGAATACTGCTGATGGAACATTGTAACACACCCGACGAGCCTCTTGCACTGTTATGATCTGAGTGACGACACCACGCCACATTGATCTACTTGACCCACCCAAATCTATTCTTATGACTGGATATCCGCAAGTGTCATTACTAATAAACGGTTGACGCGAGAGGAAAAACGTTGACATTTCTGTTTCTGGAAGTAGAAACGACCCTCTGCATCACCCAGACACAAACTGGAAGGCGATCGTCCCATTAACTGATTCAACTGATGCTGGACTTGGCATTACATGTGATGTACTGGATGACTTGCGTGGAAGCGAACATTTCCTGACACTTGTAAAAAAAAGCATCGTCTGTATAGGGCTAGGTCTGTGTCGTGCGGGGGCAGGTCTGTGTCGTATGAGAGCAGGTCTGTGTCGTGCGGGGGCAGGTCTGTGTCGTGCAGAGGCAAGATTGTGTCATGCGGGGGCAGGTGTGTGTCGTGCGAGGGCAGGTTTGTGTCGTGTGGTGGCAGGTGTGTGTCGTGCGGAGGTAGGTTTGTGTCATGCAGTGGCAGTCTGTGTCGTATAGGGACAGGTCTGTGTCGTGTGGGGGCAGGTCTTTGTCGTGCAGGGGCAGGTCTGTGTCGTGCAGTGGCAGTCTGTGTCGTGTAGGGGCAGGTCTGTGTCGTGTGGGGGCAGGTCTGTGTCATGCGGGGGCAGGTCTGTGTCGTGCGGGGGCAGGTCTGTGTCATGCGGGGGCAGGTCTGT
>JAYMFT010048042.1:4271-15351 GCA_038088735.1 Panulirus argus
GGCACTACACAGGCACCATATCTGCCTCCTTAGGGTCCTCTGACCAATATCTTACTGTATTAAAGATATGTTATTGTATAAACACTGTCACATGAACCTTTTCTCATTTAGATTTTGTCGTATGAATGTGCTATCGTGCAAGTTCTATTACGTAGTCTTGCTCGTACGTAGTATTGTCACATGACCGTGTTGTCACGTAAATGCTGTGTACATGAACGTGTTGGCATGTAGTATGAACTTGTTATATAGGTACTACCACATACTCGTATTTTCTCGTAGTTACTGTCAAATGAACGTGTTGTTATGTAAGTATTTTGATGTAAGAACTGTCACGTGAACGTGTTGTCATGTAGTTACTGTGACATGAGCATGATTTCATGAAGGAACTGTCACGTGAGCGAACTGTCATATAGGTGCTTTCACATGAACAAGTTTTAAGGTAGATATTGTCATATGATTAGAGCTATGTGCTTCCAGTTATATACAAATCAGTAAAGCTGCTGATATCTTCACCCTTCCTTGGCCAGTGACGCCCATCTAACTCCCATCCCATCAACCTTCCTCCCATGACATCCACCCTACTCTCCTATACCATCCATCCTCCTCCCGCGCCATCAACCCTCCTTTCATGTTATCCACCCACCTCCCCTTCATTCTCAATTAGAAATTGAAACTTACGACAATGGCATCCCAAATTTCTTTCACATATGAAACAGTTAACTCTAAATGGATTCTAGCTCGCTCTCTCAAACATTGATTTACTGAAGAACACTGAATTCAACTGCAATTGGCATATAAACTAGTGAGCATATCAAATGCATGTTAACAATCTTAAAGAGTTAGGATTCGATCCCACAGGCTAGGCAGATTCCGTGTCCCTCGCAGTGCTCGTATATCTGGGTGGCCATATTAGGGATCTCGCAGCAGATGACTGAAACTTATGCACAACATGTCTCTTTTTATAAAGATGATATAATCGTGAATAGCTATATATAGGAAAATAGTTTTGTCTCAGTCCAAGGTCTCGGAGTCAAAAATGATCGATGGATATGAGAATATGATTTAGGAGTTGCAGGTAGATTCCAGGATTATGTTCTTTTTATGAAATGCTAAGAGATTTTTTTATCATACTGAGATCAGCCTACTTATGGTATGTGGTTCACTCTCAAACGCTGTTGGAAAAAAAGATATGAAAAAATTTCTTTTGGTGGAATTTAGGTGTAATATTCAAAAAGCTGATTCATTGTGTTCGCCTTATAAAAAGAGAACATATAATACTATAGCACTATAGAACTCCCTCAGTGACATCATAATATACTCTACCAATGAGAGAGCCAGTAATTCATCTTTCGCTGATTGTATAAACGATTTCGACAATCTGACTTGGAGAGTTTTCTATATGCCTTGACATCTTTCACTGAAAAATTAAAGGAAAAAGATTTATATATCACTTTTCGCTTTGTAACAGCCTTTCTATGAATTATTTAGGTGAATCTGTGAAATTTAGTTCAAACCAAGTTTGAGGGTACCACAGCCATCATAACATGGGTGTCTGTAGATCAAATTGTCCCTATGAATCCTTTAGAAACACTGGCGTTTTTCTACACTGGGAGAGCCTTCCTCTGATTTGTTTCCTATGCACAGAGGTTCAAGTTTGGTGTGGCTGAGTATGCGAGATACCTTCCACATTTCTATCCACCTAATAAAGAAGATTTCTGAAAGCTTTGACTCGGCATTTTAGCTGGTAAACTCGAACAAAATCCGCCTTAACTTTGTCAATTTCCGACTCCGGCAGTATAGAGTTTGCTCCCGAGATTTCCAAAGAGGGCTCCAGGTCTGCAGCTGCTGTTGCAAGCTTTGTCCACACAATGTTGGACCAATAGCATCGCGTTACTATGTGAACTTTACTAAGGCTGTGCACAGGTTCCCAGTTTATGACCAGACTCAGCGAAGGCAACGAATTTCCTTTTTCTCTTTAGTTTCATTTCGTATCTAGTTCTCAAGAAAGGCATATCCGTTAGACAGTCTTCCGTCGAAGGACAACACAAAAATAGGTCGCTGTTATTGGAAAGGAGACTGCGTCACTTGAAGCTGCTTTTGATAGGCCAGGCGTTGTGCAGAATGATACGATGATCGCTAACTTTATATGACGCTGTCAGCAGCGACACAGGCGGCTGTTCACCTCCTGACGTTGACCCAAATCACACTTGATGCTAATCTGTGGAATAGTCGTTTTCGATGCTGATATTTGATAACTGAATCTCTATAGTTGTATCAATCTGTCATACGCTTGCCGCTAAAAAGTCCTAACATTCCTCCATGGGAAGTTCTTAATAGGATTTTAGTATCTAGCAAACACCATCCTCTGTAAATGTATTTCTGTTTAACGAACGTATAAGATCACACTGTGCAGGCAATATCATAGCATTTCGTCTTTTCCCCATAACTCGACGACCGTGACACTCGCTACCGTCAGACCCTTTGGACGCCCGCAACGAACACATATTTCTTCTTGATTGTCCATCAACTGTGAAATGATGAACTCCAGAAAAGCGCTGGAGACACAAAGAAGCTCAGTATGAGCGAAAGGCCGCTGTGTGGTGTATATCATCTACTGTATCTGGTCGAGGGTCGTTCTTTGTCTTATTACAATCTCTCTGTTGTCGCTGTAGCTGCACATAACTTCTCTGAACTTCTACATATTGTCTTGTCAATCAGCCTAAACCCTGACGAGTTTTTTGTTTGGAAGAGAGGGCTCTTGTCCCCCATTCTTCATTGTCTTTATAGGTGATACGGTGAAGAAAATGATACTGCACAATGGCCCTCTCGTCGATGACTTGTAGATGAACCATATGACTTTGAACAGGTGCTTCCTATCATTTTCCCAGATTCTTCATTTCGTCTGAAATGTTCGAAGCGCTATTACAATCAGACTTCTCTATCTACTCTAACGTCAGTTGATTGACTTCTCTTTTAATGTCTGTTTTTTTGTCGAACAGAAATATGAAATACACTTTATATGATCCCGGCATATGTGATGAAATCACAGGAGCTTTCTGCTTCACTGGTCTTCCAAAATGCTATTGGATCCATTATCTCAGGTATTTCATGTATCATACGCACTCCTGCCTGTCATCTGATATACTGAAAACAGCGCAGAAATTACCGCACTGATTTATCTAAAAAGACGTCGACTTCGAATAAACTGTCTTGAGAAAGTTTACGGGATATGTTTCTATATTCACGTATTGAAGACAGTATCAACCACATTGTGCTATACGCATTCTTCCCACATAAACACAGTTAAAATATTCAGAAACTTGGTGAACGATTAGGAAATGATTCTGGGGCTGGGGAAGAAGACCCAAGAGCAGCAAGGTTGAGAAATGGAATTCAGATCAGGGGACACTAACGATTAAGGAAAAAAGTGAAATGGTGAACAGTAGGATAGAGAGGGCAGTATACTCTGATAGAGGGTAACCAGACTACTTCCTGGACAATTGTCACTGGACAACTATATCCCTGGCAAGCGTCCATGTAAGAAAATCCTGCGCATTTCTGCTCAGGAGCCAGCATCTTCTTCTTCTTCTTCTTCCTCTTCTTCTTCTTCTTCTTCTTCTTCTTCTTCTTCTTCTTCTTCTTCTTCTTCTTCTTCTTCTATTATTATTGTGTTGAAATTAAGATTGAGTTAAGTTTTAAGGGGATGAGAAAGAAAATAAGATTACCTTGGAGTACATGAATAGAGAAGACAAGAGACCTTTCGATCCAGGAAAAGGTTATATGCACAAAGCTCCTTTACATTGTTTTTTTCGGGAGGGGTTGGGGTTTGTTTACTACTCCAGAAATAATTTCAGACGTCTTATCAATTCACAGCTGTTCACTGAATCGTAAATATCGACGTCCGTTTTGCTAACCATATATACGTATAGTCCGACTGGTACGTAGAGCATGATCCACCCCGCCACACGACTTGCGTAGACCACTGCTACTGTAAGCATTATAATCTGGAATCACCAGTTCAACTACAAGTTGCTTCTCTTCGCAGTTTCTCCAGATTTCTGTTATTGCCTTGATGCTACCATATCCGATTTTTTGACAAAGCGTATCATGTCAAGTCATCTCGTTTCTGGTTAATACTTCCAGCTATGGAGGAAAAAATTTGATATTACCCTCAGGAAGGCAGAGCGAGTGTTTTCTAAAAAAAAAAAAAATCGGTCATTCTTGGGAGGACTGGTCACTTGCAATAGAGTTCAGTTATTCTCGCCTTACAGAAACTTATACTGTCAACATGCTTCCAGCAGTAACCGTGAGGTTTGTCAACATTAAGCGATGGAAAAGGAAACTCATATATGGAGGCAAAATCTACGTGAATCAGAAAAAAAACCTTGCACGAAGGGTACAATGGTACGAGTGCACGTAACGACGGCATTATAATTGCAAAGCCAGGGTTAAGGTTCGTGAAAAGGAGGTAGTTGGATATGCAAATGAGCATGCGCATTCCTTCGACGCACGGTACCCAGGTGCGGTAAGGGTCAACAGCAGGGTATACAGTAACACCCGCAACAACCAAAAACGGTATAGAAAGTTGCCACAACCTCATTGCAAGCCAACGTTTGTTCCTGTGATCCTTACGTATGGCGGTTCCTTGAGGTAGTGAGGAGAGAGCAGACGGTCTTCTCTGTCCTCGCGAATCAGATGACTGTCGGAGACCCAGCACCACCGCAGCGGAAGTGTGGAATAAGAATCAACTGCCTGGATAACAAATGTCGTTGAAGATTTTGGACACCACAATTTGTTGGATTTTTCAGAGGAATAGTTCATACTCTACAGTTTTATCGGAAACGAAATGTGTATGTCTTTTGACTCATTGCATATACTTACGCTGTATAACTAACTCTACATGTTTATTCCATTTTTTTCTAAAAGGCCAAATCCAACAATGAAACTTGCATATTTTCCCTACTTAAACAATCTAAGATGGTTCAATCTTGTGCGACGATATAAGAAATATGTGTTATTTTTCCTATTTCAGTCAGTTATACTGTTATTAGACGATATGGCTACGGGAAGCAGATCCTACGGGGGAAGGTGTCCTTAGGGCAGTTGTGTTTGAAACCTATTAGAAGAAAAACTAATCAGGGAAACCTGTGGATTAGTAGATGGTGGTTTAGAGAAAGCCAAATTATCCAGGATAAACGAATGATGGTGATCTAGGCGAACTAAGAGTTGAAAAGATGATCGAATCACACCTGCAGGGCTTAAGCGACAGGCGTTCTTCTCTAGAACTAAGAGAAATTGTAGACTGAGAGGTTGACGGATAGAGGTCGTTAATGATATTTGGGTTGGGAGACCATATTCCAGGCAGAAAATAAAAGATAGAGTAGAATGAGGACATACAAAAAAAGGTCTAGAGACTACAAAGATGCCAGATGCAAATCTCGAGGTATGGGAAACCAACAGAAATTGCTGATACAATCAGGATTCAAGGCGATTTCACCTGCATCCTATTCCATATGGAACGGTTTAGCTAGGAGGCATAAAAGCCGGCCAGGGAACCTATAAAAATAAGGAGTTCAGTAAAGTGACCGTCGGAGCCGAGAGACCAGAGAAGAAGTATAAGAGAAGTAACGAGTACAGTCATAAGGCGAAGAGGGTCAACAGAGGTTAGAGAGCAACATAACTCTGCCATTAGTACAGGGAATACAGGAACTCCAAGTCGTCCGAGTCCTGAACTGAAAATAATGCAAACAAGTGTATGATGACTTGCAGGAAATGGAAGGGAACTAATGTTCAAGGACCAAATCAGGGAAAGTATCTTGATGCCAGTGAAGTTATGGAAACGAAATCTATCAAAGATAAAATTTCACCCAATTCATCCAAACAAGGCGCACAATAAAAAAGAAGGAAGAAAAGAGGAAAGAGGGAAGAGCAACTTTCTTCATAAGACAGAATTAAGCTTTGGGAGTTATCGATTGATGGACCACTCAGAGAGCACATACTGGTGAGATTAACTGTTGGGGAAACATGCAATGTGGTGTAGATTATATAAACCCTTTAAAGAATTTTACTGAGCAAAAACAAATATTAAACGAAAACAAAGAGGAAACAATCAAAATGGTGCAGGAGGCAACTAGAAATACACTCCTCAAAGAACGTAAATTCCTAGTAAAGGTATATTTTAGATGCAAGGAATTACCGTAGAGGGGATATAACTGCATTTTCGCAGGGGCGAGAGCCATGAAGACACAGGCTCTTGGAGCATATACATGAAAATTCCCTGCTTCATCTTATCACTGATGGTATGACAATCTGATAGACTGATACACCTGTATCGATGTACCTGTACACCCTTGACTTGGGAAAAGAAAATATCAGGTAGAGTACACCAACTGGTAACAAGGATCACGTAATGTTAAAGTGTGACAACGCAATTAATGACATAAATTTGGAATCAGTGGAAATGAGTACCATAGTCAAGATACAGATCCCTGTTATAGAAACTTCTTTGAAATCTGTAATGATGGTGCAGCAGTTAGCGTTCAAGACCGTGACACACTCGCTGGCCTCACGGGGAGAGCGCTTAGGTTCGAATCTTGGTTGCAGCAGTCAGTCCACAGTCAACCCAGTTGATGAAATGGGTACCTGGCCCAGGCTAAAGAATATGTATAAAGAGAGAGCGTTAATTAAATGGCCTTCATTTGGGCCTCAGTTGCCCGTACCGTCTTAGCTAACATGAAAGATTAAGGCATTGGTACTTTAGACTTCAGAGATTGAGAACAGGCTAAGAAGGGCAGATGTGTGGTTCAGGAAAAGATTTCGGGAAACAAAATGGCTTAGAGATGTAGTATGGAAGAGATTTAAGAGGCATGTCAGCCAACCAGCATTTGAGGAGTATAGGGAAACAAGATTTCAATATAATACAATAAACAAGTAGCGTCAGAGAAACTCTAAAAGGAGTATCTTAGACGAGCTAAAGAAATTAAAAACTCTTTCATAAGCTTATGAAAAGTAGATTGTCGTTTAATAAAGAACAGTTAATCAGGCTGAGAAATTCAAAAGGTAAAGTTGTAGAAGGTGACAAGAAAATATATGAGGAACTGAATGACAAATTCGAAAGCTTTTCCAGTAGTGGAGGACAATATAACCCAGACATCATTGTTATGACTTGAGGTTTATTATGTTTAGAAATAGTGACATTCTTAGATATGAGGTAAGAAGGTTACCAAATGGTTTTGACCCACATAATGCTCATGGTCCTCATGAGATTTCTCCGTATGTCCAAAAAAACTTATGTCGAAATTCTTGAAAGGCAGCTGATATGGTGTTTCAAATAAAAACAATGGAAAAGGATGCAGTACCGAGAGAATTGAGAACAATGTCATACCCGTCTCTAAGAAAGAAGATCGAAAAATTGCACTGAAATACATACCAGTATCGCTGTAGAAAGGGCTACGATATGTTGGAAAAGACAGAATACATACGTACATGGAGTACATGTAACACACAGGTAACAAGAAACCTGATTGTCCATAACGAGGTTATCTGTCAAAAATAAAATCAAAGGAGAAATCAGCACCACAACCACCCTTCCCTCCGGCTCAACCTCTAGCAAGAAAAAAAAATGTGAAAAGTCGCTATGCAGTGTTGTGATAAGATACTGGCGTGAAAATTTTATAGGAGAGTGTGGACCCTAAAGATTAAGAATCGTTAAAAACAATGTGGTTTCCTTACTACTAAGAGATGTCAATGAAGCGTTTGCTAGGCCTCGATTTAGAGTTGTTTATAGTCTTGCATTTACTACCTCGGGAAGTAGATTACTATAGTAATCTACCACTCTACATGTGAAAAACTTATCCTCACGTTCCTGTTACATGTCCTTCATTTTATCTTCGTACCATTATATATGGTTAATGAGTCAGTCTGAAGTGAAAGAATTTTCTTATGATGTGTAATAGAAAGTATTTAGCATTTTGAACACAGCTATCAGGTCACCGAAGAGTCTGCGCTTATGTAGAAAGAGTCTTATTTTTGAGTGAGGGATTAGTTTGGTTGTTTTTCTCGAATTCTTTCAAGTTTATCTCTATATCTCATCAGATGTGGCGAACAGAGCTGGTGGGCTATGAAACCTAAATCCTGTTGGCTGTATTGTATTCAGCTAAGCATTATTTGCTTATTCAAGGTCAGTACTATTAATCACTCGAAAGTCTCTTTTCTTTTTTTTAATTTCTTGTAAAGATTTACCAAATATTTTGTACTCATGATTTATATTTTTTGCTCCAAAGTGCATAATTTTGTATTTGCCTGTATAGAAATCCATCCGCCATGTCTCTGTCCACTCTAACAGTTTATCTAAATCCCTCTCAGTCTTCAAGCAGTTATACTTTGAGCTGGTTTTGTTTCCTAATTTTGTTTCGTCGGCAAATTTTGTACTGTCACTGGTTAGTTCATTGATGTATGTGATGAAAAGTATGTGTACTAGGACTATGCCTCATAAATTCCACGAGATACATGATGCCAATCATATGATTCCCCATTTAATACCATTCTCTGCTATAACTGAGAAATCCACTCCGCTATCTACACGCATATTCAATTTCCTATGTCGCGAGCTTTAATTATATTTAGCGATTTTCTCTGTGATATTTCATCCAAGACTTCAAAAGTCCAATTTTATAACATCAGAAGGTATTTTGGAGTCCCATTTGCCATATATATGACTAAAAAATCAATCAGACTCGTTAAACATGATATATCAGTCTGGAAATCATGTTGATGGATGGTTATCAATCTATTTTCTTCGAGGAACTTATCTCTAATTATTCTTTCTAGTACTTTACCAAGAACTAAAGTGAGGCTAATGGAGCGGCATGGCTTATCGCTAACAAGGAGAGAGATATCATGGGTTTAGGGAAAGAAAGCCTTGCTCTGAACCTTCAGTGAGAGAGTGACCCCTGTTTCAGACAAGTGAAGCGGATGGATGGAATATATTCCTAGGACAGTGAGCGGACATGCAACACTGTACTACCTAAGAGGCTGGTAAAGAAGTTGAAAATTTCTGGTGGGCATGAGGGCGATACTCCTTTAATAGACTGGAAACTAACTTACTGGACGTGAACGGGGGATGGATGTCAGGGGAACCTTCTCGAAATGAGTTGGGATTTCCAATGGAGTGCCACAAGGCCCGGTCTTACTTCCTTTGCTCTTCGTGATCTATGGCATTTATTCACCAAAATATTTTGCTAAGATCATGAAAGAAGTAAGGAATTAAGAGGATTGTTTCAACTCACAAAGGGACTTAGACATATTCCAGAGTTGGTCTGATGCATGATTGAGGAAAATCAACCCAGATAAATGCAGCTGATGAAGAAAGGACACAGCCTGATAAGGCTCAGTAAGAATATGCATAATCTAGCAGGAAACAAACTTCTGGAATCTGTGTGAGGGTGAGGCTTCGAGACTGATAGTGTACCTTAACTGTCACTAGACATTCAAGTAAATATAACTGTAAGCAAGCAAACTATCTACTAGAAAATGAAATACTCAACAAGCTATTGACAACATATGGAAGTCCCAAACTGGGCGTTTCTTAGCTTTTGTCATCACATATAAAAATGCACAAAGAACTAACGGAGAAGGTCCACAGATGAACATCAAAGACTTTTCCTAAAATGAGAGAGCTGAGTTACATTAACAGGCGAAAATGCATAGATTTACCTACCATTGAAAATAGAAGAGAAAGGGGCGACTTGATAAAAATCTTTAAATTTCTTAACCAGTTTGAGAATGTCGACAGTTTATTGATAGATGTCAGTACAGAGCAACCAAAACACAAAAAAACTAAGCAACATACATGGCAGAAAAGATGTCAAGATTTACCTTGTAGTATCAGGCTATTGGATGAATGGAATACGTGAAGGGATGCAGTTGTGAATGATAACCGAATGCAGAGGTTTAATAGGTTCAAGAGATGGGGACCTACAAATATAAAACTTCTCCCCCCCTTCCCCACAACCGCATACATAAGTAATTACAAATGGGTAATGAGTAATTACTAACAGGTAATTACATACAAGCACACAGACAGACACACAACACAATCATAGGCTACTCAGTTATGATAGAGAGTGAAAACCATCCTCTTGTCAGATATCTCTGAGTCCAAATTGTGTAAAAATACTTTTTTTTTTCCAAGGCGAGGGATTCGGCATTTACAAACAGTAAACTGAGATCCTCATTCACTCTGAAATCTGCTATTGACCCCGGTCACTTGCCTGGCTTACGATGACCACTACCATCCCCAGATGGGCCATTTTTTTGGTATTCAAACCATACAGCAGAATGATGGCGGTCGAATGATATGATACAATTAGCGTAATCTTCAGACGCCAGAAGACCTTTTCTATGTGTAGAAATCAATGTTTCACTTTAACACGTTGGGCATGGGATGAGGATGTGTGAGAGTGGTGCTGGGAGTCTGTTTAACCCGACCCACAATATCAAACTGGGAATAAACCAATAATAGTAGATAGGTAGATGACACTCCAGCTGTTCGTGACACAAAAGTATAGCATTGCCAAAGGAACTTAGCAACACATAGGAAGAGCCTCTGTAAATATAACTTTATTGCAGCAAATTAAGAAACAAATTTTATTGATATTAGTATTCATTAATTTCTTTCGGCCTTGAAGAGAAGACCTCTTGATTGACGGAATGAATATCGTCTGCTTAAGAATATCAACTAAGAAAAGCACTGACCATATTTGTCTTGGTGTAGTGAGCTCAGCGCTTCTTTACAGATCTCATTTACGATACGGATGCATCCCTGTGTCAGGCCTCGGGTACAGAATTTGAAATTGGTCGAAAAAAAAATCTTTCTATTCCGAGATGCAGACGGCAGAGAATTTCACTTTCCTCTAAAGAGAAGTCGTCATCGTTAGTCTCCTTCTCACTGGAACAGGACCATTACAACGACAGCCTCACTTGAGGTGAAAAGTACAGATGGAAATACCATCAAAATAGAGGTTGGCTCTTGCTTCGTTTATAAGGTATGAAATTTCTACATATCAGACAAAAGTCGACT
>JAYMFT010048052.1:0-15350 GCA_038088735.1 Panulirus argus
AGAACCATAAAAAAAAAAAAAAAACAAAAAAAAAAAAAAAAAAAAAAAAAAAAAAATCATATAATTCAGCTGGTGACACACACAAGCACAGTACCCTTAATATGACATGCTTCTCTCAAATAGCTCATTTCCACAGCCTGGATTCTTGACCTCAGTGACTCCTTCCATGCCCATGTTTTGGCTGCATAGGTCAGGGTTGGGAGGACTATTCTATCCCTTAATCTTTTCTTCACATCCATACTTACAACTCTACCCTACATTACTCTACCAAAGGACCCAATAACTCTTCTACCCTGTACTGCCCTCTTCCTTATCCCAGATTATGTTTAGGCATATGCAGTGAGATCTGCATATGGAAGTGTTTTTGTCACAAACAAATATGATTACAGATGGTTTACATTCACAAAATCTATTGTTTTGTATGAGTGACACACAATCAAAACTTACTACACAGCATCAGGGCACAGATCTTTTAAAGGCTTCCTTGATATCTTCCTCAACATATAATAACCAGAATATTAAAAAATTTAGGCTATAGTGTCAGAAAATAATTTATGGGATACCACTACAAGCATTAATGGCTGTATCTATAAGCCCCATCTGCAGCAAACATAAAAATTAGTGTTGTACAGTAGGTCACAAGATAGCATGAGAAGCACTAAAAAAGTTACCAAAGACAGTAGGGAATCATGCTATATCATGACATCCATTTCCATGTAATTAAGGGGGGAAAAAAAGTTTGTCAAAGTCTTAGGATGGAATGAAGATGTAAGTTACCTTTGCCAGTGCACCAACGTAATCTCCACCAAGGACATAATTGTAGAAATACTGAAGGAGCAAGTAGAAAATAAGAGATCCCCAGATGGTGATGTGGTTAAACAAGGTCCAATAGGATGTGTCCAAGCAAATCTGAAAAAATAACCAAAGATTTACTATATTAATAATGAAAACTTTATAATTTTTCTGTAACTGTACACAAGTGGTAAGAATTGTTTCCTCTTATCAGCTTTCACTATAATAACACCAGTATTCCATAAGTAGCAAACATCTTCATGCACTTACAATATACACATTTTGCAGAGAAAATAGCACAATGTAAGATATTTGAACAGTGACATGACATTATAAATAAAACCATATTTCTATTATCTTTATTATGACACAGGAGGTACTGTATAAACCCCTCCAGAAGCTGATGAATTTTGCATTTTCCAAATACTTTTCAAAGCCAATTACTGCAATCTAATGCCATGAATAACATCAGCAAATAAAAGTAAGTGAATTTTCAAATGGAAAACCCTAGCTTTGAAATTCAACATGACAGTGTAAGAAGAAACTCTTAAGCTTTAGTACTTACTCAGTTACTCAGAGTGGTACAGACTGAATGTACTTTTTCAAAACATTAAAAAATTAAAGTGTTATTACATGAAGGAAGCTGTAGGATTTCAAGTCTCTAGGTGGTACATGCAGTTCACTACATTTGACCTTCATATACAAGAGCTTCACATGATTTGACCTTTTACAATGCAAGAGAATATATACTATAACACTGATAATCTAAAGGCCACTGATGAAAATTACAAACTTGTTTTTCTCAGCCTAAATTTGAATTACACCCACTTGGTCATTTCATTGGAATTACAAAGATACTAGTGAGCATCTTCTGACTGCACACAGGCATTCCACTACCTTGCATGACTAAGTGATGAGCAACATAGATTCCTCAGTAGCAAATATGAAAAATAGAAATGCATGCCATGAACAAAACACAAGCAATATATTAGCAACTTCTCCATCTTCGGAAATTATCCTCTACATTAGTAAGTAGTTATCTAGCTGACAGGCAGCAAGCACCAAACAGGGAGGTCCTGTTAACTGGGATTCAGTAGTCACATTGGAGCAGTGAGGCAGGACCACAGCAGCAATCATGTTCCCCTCCCTGGCCCAAGTCGTTTTCTTTCATCTCTGCTTCATACACAAGTGAGTTGCTGGAACTTAATCTATAAACAAAAACTTTCTCTCCATCTCTCACATAACACATGACAACATGTAATTCATGTGATTCCTTAATCATAAATTTCTTTATCTCTAAGGAGTGAGAAAGTTTCTCACATATCTTCTGCATGTTGTAAGAGGCTTGAAATCCTCTCCTCCTTGTACTGTCACATTCCAAAAAAGGAACAGAGCAAAGAGCCAAGGAAGGATTTCTCTTCAAAGGCTCAGGCTGGGATGTCTGACTGTGTGTGGATGAGAAGATGAAAATTAAGAGACAGGTGCTATGTTTAATAAGGGAAGCCTGATTGCTATGGCTCTGAGTGAAACTCAGTTGAAAGGAAAGGGGGTAGAATTGTATGGGAATGCCTAGGGTGTAAAGTCTGGAGGAGGTGGCACTTTTGATGAAGTGTAAGGAAGTAAGTTCAAGACTGATGTAGGTGAGAATGAAAATAGACTATGAAAGGTGGGTGATTGTCAATGCTTATGCATCTGACAGTAAGAGAATTATGGAAGAAATGGGTACTTTTTGGGAGGAGGTGAGTGAGGGCTTGAGCAATTTTGATGCAAGGAACTGAATCCTGGTGTTATGGAGAACGATTGCAAAAGTGGGTGATGTAGCAGGTGAGGGTTTAGGGGGCAAAGGGTATCCAGCATATATGAAAATGAGAAACAGCTTGTTTGGCTGTTTACTGAAAGAGGATTGATGATTGGAAATAGAACATTAAACAGGTGAATTATATCACATTTTAGTTACTGCCTGCTGCACACTGAACATTCAGAATCCTCCCAAAGCTTGGGTTTTACATTTCAGATATATGGCTGTTATAAAAATCAGTGGGTTGACATACCTGCATAGTGACCACAATGACAAGGATTGTGGCTACAACACTACCAAATGTCTGTTGGTCAGCCATACTACGTCCCTCTTGGTCCATACCATTATAGTAGGCTCCTGTGTTAAAAATACTGTGGATTACACACTTTTTGGTCATTAGTGAAAAGCAAGGACCACACTTCCCTCATACTCATAAAAAACAGAAAACTTTAAGAGTACTTACAAACCATTCTGTGGAATATGGTACATGAACAACACATAAGTTGGATGATAGATTAGACATTTCTTAACAGAGGAGATTTCACTATAAATATAGGATGGGGTCTAGTGATATGGGCCTAGAGGCCTACAGCTTTCCAGAGGGATTCAGCATTACTGATGTACAAAGACACTCAGGTTGTGTGTCACCCAGAATATGAATTAAACACATACAGTAACACTTGTAAGAATTTATGGACTGAATTGAGACAGGCAGATGAAAATGATGGGTAATGGCCAATGAGAAAATGCCAGCAGTGGATGCAAAAAATATAACATTGTTTTACCATGTCATAACCATAAAGTTTACCAATTAACTCTATTTCAATCATCATGAGACAAAATCTCTCTCTTACTTAAGAAACGTGTACATTATATGATTTAATGTGTATATCAAAACAGAAATAAATCTTTAATCTTTATTTTGTTCATCAAATGAAATATTGCTTAAAAACAGTTATCATTTAATATTTGAGTCCTTTCAATATAAACGTTAAAACAGTCTTATCATACTACAACATGAACTGTACAAAATGTGCAGGTGAAAACATGAAAACATCAACTATGTGTATGACACGCTAAACTTATCAAAAAATTCCAGGCAGTACTTACCATTCTATACAATCATAAAACAGATACCTTCAGAGGGTTATCATTTTGTTTGTTTTAACACTCCTCTTTCATTTTTATTAAGACAATAAAGACTGTTAGCAAGATATTTTGTTACTACCGTACATGTCAAACATTATTTCTTTCTGAATTCCAGGGCTGTTTAAATTCTTTGATGACATTTCATTCACAACATTACTTACCAAATG
Organism: Panulirus argus; assembly: GCA_038088735.1. Classification (NCBI taxonomy): domain Eukaryota; kingdom Metazoa; phylum Arthropoda; class Malacostraca; order Decapoda; family Palinuridae; genus Panulirus; species Panulirus argus. The sequence continues at coordinate 3,907 of JAYMFT010048052.1, forward strand.
GTATGAAGAACAGGACACAAGAAGTGATAAATCCATGAACAGCAGACCTGAAGAATTCTTTCTTATTGAACAGAGCATTCTTGAGGCCAGGAGTGTAGAGTTTTGGGAATTTGATACTGTTCTTAGCATTAACATCTTGTTCAAAGATACCCAGAGCCAGGACGGGCATCGATGTGTAGAACAGGTTATACACCGATATAAACATGGGGTCAAACAGTGTCTGTGTTTGGGAGAGAGAAAACAAAATACCTAATAGCGTGTATGTGAAAAAATGCAAAACGATCTAGATGTCAGCTAGATCTCTAAGTGTACATAAGAAGTAATTTGCCCTTTCTACTTATGTAAAATCATGTGTTTATAACACTGGAGTATTCACGAGTCATGAAGAAAAGTGATCATAAATACTGTGGGGATAACCCAAGGACAAATTACTATCTCAGAGGAATAAGAAAACACCACAGCAATACAAACCAAATCAAAGCTTGCATCTCTAACTAAACAAGGGTGTTCAGAATATTTATACACATACCGTGTGGTTTCTGGAAAGTTAAATATGATAACATCTCTGATATCCTCACACCACGAAGATTTGTGTTGATAATTAGACACAAGTCATGCACAGTAAGATAATTTGTGACTTACTTCCAGCCTGATCATTCCAAAATAAATATCGTATGACCCAATACGGTAAAAAGTAACAATGTTTGGACAGTTGCTTTGTGCCGTGTAAACACAAGTTTTGTGGACACATCTAGTTTGATGAGTGTTATGGATTTTACACACACATAGATCTTTCAAAATACAACCGTAGGATTTATCACAATGTTTTAACACATTCTCCAAATCTTTACAGGTGTGTATGGACAAATTAAGGTGAGAAAAGTAAAACACCAATGTGAATAAATGGTGACAGAGGTGGGGTGAACACTGCACAGTGAAACATGACGGACGCTCACATACCACCAACACTCACCATAAGGGATGAATAATATGAGGAAGGAGGTTACTGCACCATGAATGGCACTCCACATAAAAACACGTTTATTAAAAAAGAGGTTGTAGTGACCAGGAGTGTAGAGTTTGGGAAAGCGACGACTATAATAATCATCGACATCTTGATCCATGATGCCCAAACACAGGACAGGAAGTGAGGTATAAAAAAGATTGTAGGTTGATATAAAGAAAGGATCATACACAGTCTGAAACAGGAAACAAAACAGGGTGAAAGTACAACTCACTCTTTCATAATCAACAATGGCCATTCATTTCACCATGAACAACTATCACTCTGTGAGAAATAATAACAGCATATAAATAATTTTGCAATACTGGCAGCAAATGCTTTGAATCCTGTCTGATTATCCTTTGATTGCAAAGACATTCAGGCATTTAGCACTTCATTACATGTTAATAACCATACTGCCTACCTGTCTATCTACTTTCCATCTTTTAATCACCAATCCTCTTACTTACATGAGATTCTTCATTTGGTGGAAGTTCTCATATCTTTTCATTATTCATACTAAGCAAGTAGATAAATTTCTCACCTGTTTACTACTGTTTCTATATATAAGTACATATTCAACAACGAATACGATGGGTCGTCATTTAACAATAGAGTGATGAAAACAACTTCAGCATTTAAGAATAAAACAAAAGTATTTTTTAATCATCAATACATGAGTGTGTACTTAAAGACATTTGAAAGCTATGTACTCACCAACTGTAAAGTTACTATATGATTTAATGCAAGAAATTTAACTTTTACTTGTGTAGCTTAGTTTTCATCTTTTCATACCTGATCGCTCTTTTCTGCCATAGTAAGGGAGCATCAAGACCACAAGACTAAATCTTGAAGGAAAAAGTAAGAAAAAGGAAAAAATGACAATTTTTAAGACTAAATGACTTTAAAACCTGAAATCTTCAAGCACAGATGTTTAGTAAAAAACTAGCACAGACAGAATATCTCCAGTTCAAATTCCTTAGAACTGAGCAGTATTCAGATTTCAGATTATAGATACCAATCTTTCCAGTGAGATTTTCTGATTTTTATAAGCTAATTGCATATAATATATACAAGCATATTCTTATAAAATATCTACTTTTATCCATCTATTGTACTTACCAAAAATTCTTCATCTCCATATCTAACTAGTGTAGTGTAAACCAAGGAAGAGTTTGGCAAGTATATAGAAAATGAAGCGATGAAGATTGGAAGCTTATTCTAAGCCATTATGAGGGTAAAGCAAAGGGAAAAACCAAAGGTATAACTGGATAAATCATAGACCACTACAACCTAATATCTAAACTTTAGATACTCATGCATTATCTTAGCATGAATCTTAAATCCATGGGCATTAAGATTTTGAATGTTTGCATTACATGGATTTTTTGACTTGAGATTTTCTATCTTTAATAACGAAACAGACTGAAGTCTATATGCACCTGCATTACTGTAAAAGTGCATGAATTTCTGAAATCTGTAAAACCTTTCCTACTCACTGTGTACCTAATAATATTCCTTGATCATGAAGAAAATGTAGGTTTTGAAAAAAGAAAAGCCTTTTCTCTCCAAAGCGGTGTCTCATGAGCTTGAGAGATTTTCAAGGATACCTCTTGTGGAATAAGAGTTAAACCTTTTAACCTCTAATAATTCCAGAGAGTAAGTGCTGGCCTTCCTCATCTTTTCCTAAGCACCCATCCACAGTACCAGCAGTTCTTTTGTTCTGGGTCTGTCCTCAGCCAAAAAATGACTGTTACTCAGTTCCAGACACTAGAAGTTCATAATTTGCTGATTCCTGGCATCACCCCAAAAGTGGTCTCAGTCTGTGCACAGAAAGGTTCTTAAAAATTGTTGGGGGAAGGCAAGACAGAAAAAAAAAAAAGTTTGCAGGACATCAGCTTGAAGAGAAAAGTATTTTCAGTTTTCAACTCTTACATTTCTGTCCTTGCAGTCTGGTCCATTAGCATTAAAGAATACCTATATGAAGGAGGAGGGTTTAGAGAAAACTTTCAGACAAGAAAACTAAATCCAAAAGTAAAAATAATTACCTTCAGCGGTGATTAAGAGGCACACTGGAATGTCTCTTCTGAAGAAGGAGTCCCAAGGGCCATGAAGAGTATATATACGTCTACACAAAGGTATCATCTGATGAAGGGAGTGGCCGAGTGCCAAAGATTCCTTTTCTTCATTCCTTCAACAGAAAGTTTCCTCACATCAAGTGCTGTATTGTACAGCCTAAGTTGGGTCAATAAAATGAGCTCCTTAATCCAGTTACGGATGTTTCTCACGATAAAAGGTTTCAATGTTCCAGAGTATAGAAATAAATGGTCTCGAATATAATCTCTACTGAAGTTCAAAAGGTCTCCAGAAGAGAGATAACTGGGTTATTCAAGATCCTAATAAAATAATGTAGCTCAATCTTTTGCCAAAACTATATGATTAAAGTTCACTTAACATTTAAGAGATTGTCAAAAATAGAAGATTCTTGTGTCTGGAAACACTGGGCAATTAATCAACTCTCCATCCACAGGCCAAGGCTACAATAAGAAGTTTTTATAAGGAAACAATGAGGAGCTAGAATCTCAGAAAGCTAGATGACCATAAAATGTTTAGGAACACAAAAAGCTCTCATTCAGACTGCAAAAGAAAAGCAAACAACCTTCTCAGAAAGCTATAAAAATTTTACCCAAAACAGGGCCTTTCAGCATAATACTAAAACCCCAAAGCAGGGGTTCTTGAAGGCACTCTTGCAAGATGCAAAAGTGTTACCAGCTTTATTCTTGTAATGGAGAAGGTTACAGGAAACCTCTAAAAATAAGGCTTCAGTCATATCTGAGACATCAAACTCTTCAAAGATGCACTGAAAAGCTTTCCAGACCAATGGGAATTGTTTTTCAGTTGAAGGGTGAATGTTATGTTAAGGGTCATCATTCTCCAAATCTTTAACTGTAGAAATGTTTGAGAAAATCCATGCATGTAAATTTTAAAATCTAAAACTTTCAGTTCGAGGTCCTAAAAAAAGCTGAGGTATCAGCCAAGGAGTGTGGCACAGCTGAAAAGTTTCTGGAACCAAGGTTGTTCAACCAACATTGGAGCTACCAGCATTGATATACCCTAAAAACTAAATAGCTTGAGAAGAACTTTTCCCAGATGCTATACTAGGAGTAAAAGGGAAATGTGGTTCCAATAATTCCAATCCAAAGATAACATCTGATGCATTTGCCTCATGTATAAAACTGGAGATGCATATGCTGGTAGTAATGTGATGGTTCTTGTGGCAATGAGTTCTACCTGGGGTATCACTTCTATGTAAAGGATCCAAGTGAAGGCATCCTTCCCTATAAATATTCATTTCTGTTAGCATTGCGTCTGATCCTGCAGGGGCATTTAACAATACATCACATACTCCTTCGAGTTAAGAAGATTGCAAAGGAAGTCCTTTGGACATAACCTGGGACTGTTTCTTTTTAACAAACTCTAAATGAGTAAGGGATTTGCAAGATCTTTGTTCACCAGGCAGCTGACAGCCACAGTACTATCCATCACAAAAAACATCCATAACCCATACTCAAGTTACTCAGGGAGATGAAAAACTATGGGACTAACAGATCTCTCTCTCTCTCTCTTTTGTAATATGAAAGGACTTTTGCATCTCAAACCAAGGGCATGCATCTAAATGACCCACCCAAAAGAATGGAAGTCCAATCCTTATGTTGATACCTTAGCCAATCCACCACAAAGTAATTGGAGATCTCCAAGGTAAGGGCTTTTGGAGGTTCTATACATCATTCCACCAGAAGGATGAGACATTTCCAAGAAAGTGCTCTTGGAAGATCTCTATTTTTCGAGGGAAAAAACACATTTATCCAGATGGCAGTCTTTCTGGCCTACAGTCCTGCCATGTTTTTGCACTGGGCTGCAAAGCTGAACTTCCCAAAACATTGCTTTAATTGACATCGAGACACCAAAATTTGGGACTGTAAGACAATTACAGGAATTGCATAGTCCTGAGCTTTATCCCTGGAGAGACATAGAAACAACTTTTGATTCCATGCAAAGAAAATTTTATGCAATCTTTAATATCTAGCAGCAGTAATCTTGACAACACAGGTTCCCTGAAAATTTAGCAGCAGTAATCCTGACCAAACAGCTTCCTTGAGAATTTTGAGCAACTAGTGGCTGGGACTGAATGGGATGATGCTGTCATCTAAGAGGCACTCTCTGTGGGTCCAAAATGGGTGAGCTGCAACACACCATAGCTGAATGGTGGAAAGTCCTATCCCTGATTTCCCTTAAGAATCTCACATACTTGTGGAAAAGACTGCCCAGGAAAGAAAAAAGTAAAACCTTATAAAAAAGTTTTGTGGGCTGAAGGCACTTCACATCAATCCCAAATCTTTATCTAAAATCTGGGTCCAATTGGTATTAAATCAAAATGCAACACGTTACCAAATAAACTTAGAACACTATATTTCTAAATAAATACATGTACATCAATTGTGTCAATGATATCAATCAAGTACATCAACTTTGTCAAAGATATCAATCAACAATGAAAGACAGTTCTTCAGGACAACAACATCTGAGAAAGTCTGTTACCTACTGACCAAATTAGCCACTTAGCAAGAAAAACTTTCATCCACATGGAGTCAGGCATCTCTATTCTTTTGCCTTCCTAATGACTGGAGCTAAGGCCTCCAGTTCTGCAATGTTAAATTCCCATAAAAGGGGCAGATATAAATTTGATTCACTCCATGTAATTGGAAATGGTGATAAAAACTACAAAGATAATACATCTGTCTATCCATTTTTGTTTATATCTAATATGTCTTTTCCCACTAAACAAGAATTCTATATTTAATGTGTCTTTTCCCACTACACAAAAAATCTATCTACCTATATATCAGTTTATCTCCTATCTATGTATTGATGTCTCTTTCTTTGTATCTATATCCAAAATGTCTTTACCCACTACACAAGAACCTAACATAAAAAACATAAATAATACTGGCACTCTTCTAATCTAGTTACTACCTTGTTCAGTCCTTACCTTTGGCCTAACCTAAACTTTGTCCCATTCATTTAGTTTAAATACAGCATTTTAAAGAATTAAAATCTGTTCTTTTTAAACACCTACATCACCTCAAGACTGTTCCCTAATTTTTCATATTACTCACCGTTTCAACTACTGCTTTCATAATGCTTATTTCTACCACTAACCATTATAAAAGTATAACATCCACATTTTACAAATGCATCTTCATTCCCCCATCCCAGTATAGGATTATTTAGTTTCCCAAACTTACACACAGGTAAAGTGGTTTCCAATACTCCTTTGTAATAAATATTTCACATTACACCTTGCATGCTTTTATATTTTCATTATTCTTGTAAAAGCTTTAGCAATTTGTTTACATATTCATAGTGATATTTTAAAGCCACAGTTCCATAATCTTATCAGACATACTACTGTAATGACTGCTAAATAACTTACCTCCTTTTAACTGTTTTCTAATATGATGCTGTCGTGATAGCCTTAGTACTTTGCCAACCCCTAGGACCTTTCATATATACATTCTTGTCTTGCCTTCTCCAAGATGATAGTCATAAACACAACTTATTTCTCTGTGTGCCATCTTCGTTGTCTCACGTCTGGCAGCGTTAAGCTCAGTCACTCCTTAAATCTCTCATACGGCCTTTGTTGATATTATTAGTCAGGTGTTTCCATTAGTGTTTCTTAATTACTCTTTCAAAAAATACTTGTACTGCATGCTATGGTCTAGACTGTTTATGCAAAAGCTTTGAAACTTCTCAGTGCATTGGTGATATACAGACTTAAAATTTCCAGAGGGGCATTTTATGAATTTCCTTTATGCTGCCTTCATCTTGACTTTGTTTTAACTTCAACACTATCAACTGTGCTTTTGATTTCTTTGTCTTTCATAGGAAAATAGCTTGAACTGTATCTGGTCCTGTTCATGAACTTGCTTTGAGTTCATCAGCTGCTCTTCTCATGCTGTTTTTTATTTCCTTAACAAGTGAAATGACATTGTAATATAACTAATTAAATACCTCAACGTCCATCATTTCTTTATTTCTCCAAGTTTTAGTGATGTGAAATGCAATTCAACACGAGTATCATTAACAGCACTGTAATCTCTGCGAACCACAACAAACATTGTACTTTCTCCTGCAGCAAGGCCAAGAATAAATGGTTTCTGAGTAATGCATACAGACAAGCTCTTTGAGGCTTTGTCATCTAGTTGCAACTCATGACACTAAAATTTTGGGAGAATTTGGGTTAAATTCTAAACAACATTTTTTGTTAATGCATTTACTGTATTCAATAACAAACTCTAGATGTCTTTCTCAGACACCCTGTGCAATTTGAAACAGTCTCCAGAGAAGACAATGCAAGAATATCATACTCTCAATCACTTCCTCTCTTGGTGCACAAGTATATCACTCACCTGTCATGAAATCAATTTAGACATCATGAAGGAATCACCCAATACAGTTCTTAGAGAAAAAAACAGAAAAATCACCCTGGAAACACTAGGAAATTAAAGTTACCATTGTAAGAGACCCAGTGCAGGGCTAACAAATAAGTAGGCCACAGACAGACCTTTATAAGAATCAAGACTCAGGTTTGTGAATAATTATATAAACCATTCAAATTTTTAAGAGATGACATCAATTCTTCCCGTTATGCTTGCTAAAAGCGTAGTTTAGCACATGCCACTGAAATTCCATATAAAGGATTAGAAAGGGATGATGTTTGTCACATTGGATAAAACACTGACATTCCTATTGAAAGCAGTTTTTAACCCTTTTGCCATGAAGTACCATCAAAGTCTTAATACATAATTTTCCTTCTCTTCCTGAAATAAGACTAACATCCACAGCTGTCAGAAAACAGTTTGTAAGTCCTATGCAGTTCACTGACCCTCCCCAACCAGGAAATGGTGTCAGGGTCCTGTAAGGTGCTACCCCCCTTGGCAATGGACAAATTAAACCCCCTGCATAAATAAAGTCTCAGTCTGCTGACTGCCACCACCAATGAAGTGATTCATTCATCTCTCTCTTCTCTTTTTACTGTTTTAATTATTCTTTAGGTAAGTCATGGATGTTATAATGTCAAACCATACTCTGTAATAATGTATAATATCATTTTTATTATCATTATTCATTATATATGATCGCTGCTTCCTGCGTTAGCGAGGAAGCACCAGGAAACAGACGAAGAAAGATCCATTCACTCACATACACACATATATACTTACATGCACATATATGCACAATACATACATATACCTACCAACATATACATACATAAATACATATACATACACACGCATATACACATACATACATGTACATAATCATACTTGCTCGCCTCCATCCATTCCTGACGCCACCCCACCCCACAGGAAATAGAATTGCCACCCCCTGCGTCAGCGAGATAGAGCCAGGAAACAGACGAAAAGGCCACATTCACTCACACTCAGTCTCTAACTGTCATGTGTAATGCACCAAAACTACACCTTCCTATCCACATCCAGGCCCCACAGACCTTTCCATGGTTTACCCCAGATGCTTCACATGCCCTGGTTCAGTCCACTGACAGCATGTCGACACCAGTATACCAAATCATTCCATTTCACTCTATTCCGTGCACGCCTTTCACTCTCCTGCATGTTCAGGCCACGACAGCTCAAAATCACACTCACTCCATCCTTCCACCTCCAGTATGGTCTCCCGCTGGGAGCAGGTTTTCTCTAAAGCACAAAGAATTGAATACGACAGCATACTTAGAGTTATTAATCTTCTTTCTTATGTTCTCTAATTTCCTCAGTATTATTCTACCATTAGGTGAAAGGATGGAGTGAAAAAGATTCTGAGCGATCAGGGCCTGAACATGCAGGAGGGTGAAAGGCATGCACAGAATTGAGTGAATTGGAACGATGTGGTACACCAGGGTTGACATGCTGTCAATGGACTGAACCAGGGAATGTGAAGCATCCAGAGTAAACCATAGAAAGGTCTGTAGGGCCTGAATGTAGAGAGGGAGCTATGGTTTCAGTGCATTACACATGACAGCTCATGTATGGATGGGAATGTATGTGGCCTTTCTTCGTCTGTTACCTGACGCAACCTCACTGACGTGAGGGGTGGCAATGCTGTTTCCTGTGGGACGGGGTGGCGCCATGAATGGATAAAGGCAGGCAAGTATGAATATGTACATGTGTATATAGGTATATGCATGTGTATGTATATGTATGTTGATATGAATTTGTATGTATTGTGCATATATGTACATGTAGGTATTTATGTGTGTATAAGAATGGAGGGTCTTTCTTCATCTGTTTCCTGGTGCTACCTCACTGATGCAGGAAACGGCGATCAAGTATAAAAAATATAAATAAGTTAATATAATTAGGAAAGTACTATGGCTTCCTAAGGACACTACTGAACACCAATGTGCTGTGGCACTCTAGCTGTGAAACACTCAGCAAATACATTAGCAAGCTTGGATAAATATTATCCCTTGTCTCCTCAGATCACACAATAAAAGAATATAAGAAGAGTAATAGGTAGAGTCTACAATAAATCTAGAGGAGAATGTTAGTGCTGAAAAGTAGAGAGAAAGGTAAAGAAACCTAAACAGTGTCACTTTCTCAGAAAGAGGAACACCTACAATGATGTCAGGAAAGAAGAGGGGAAAACCGATTTGCTGTTATATAAATTCTTGCCTATGGACAAAAAACATAATCAATGAAGAAAAATAAAAATCAGCATACTTTCTTCTGATAAGTGTTTACCTTCAGACATGGTCCATTTACAACAATATTCACAGGAATTAACAGCTAAGTGAATATCAGATGATGAAGTGTTCCCATGCTTAATACACTGGGTCTCTTCTGGCCTATATAGTCAAAACAAGAGTGATTATGTCAAAGAAAAGAGAATATTAAATGAAAAAAGGTGTTTGCCTCCTTATCTAAAGCATTAAACTTTTGTTACATCAAGTGAGAAAAAGCACCGAAACACTGTCAGTTTAAAAAATTTTGAGAAAGTTGTGCTGGTTCGTGTCCCTGATAACTAACCTGCAATGGAAAATTCTTTTATAGGTTTTAATCAACACAAGACATGAATAAACATAACAAACCTGTTATGTTAGTACAGTCCTTGCGTAAGAAGTCCAAAGAATGTGGGTGATCTGGGGTCACAGACTGAGACACATCAATGATGAATGGTCGACCCTGATGGTAGCTGACGAAATAAAAATCATAATAACAATTTTACATCTTATTGCTTATTTTTATTCTTTGTGAATAATGGCCTCATCTGCCACATCCAATCTTTAGCCACCATATAAAAAGTTCCAAATCCAAAGACTATCATCCACAGCCAAGCCCTACAGACTACTATGCAGTGTATCAAGATCACTTCATATGCCTGATTCAGCCCTCTCAGAGAACATTACTCCCACATACATCAATTGTACATAAACCTTACACCCTTAATAAAACTTCTCACTGCTCCTAGCAGCTTACCTGCCACACCATATATTCTGAGGACCTTCCACAAAGCATCTTTGTCAACCCTATCCTTTGCCTTCTATATGCTGTTTCCTGTGGGACGGAGTGGTGCTGGGAATGGATAAAGGCGAGCAAGTATGAATATGTACACGTGTATATATGTGTATGTGTCAGTTTATGTATGCATAAAAAAAAATATGTTCGTGTATGTGTGTATATGTGTATATATGTGTACGTGAGTGGATCTTTCTTCATCTGTTTCCTGGCACTATCTCACTAATGCGGGAAATGGCAATCAAGTATTATAATAATAATAATGATAAAAATAAAAATATTTATATCCCCAAATACATTTTTGCTATTTCCCACATTAGTTAGGGAGCATTAAGAATAGATGACTAAGCCTTAGAGAGAAAAATCCTCACTTAGCCCACTTATCTGTTCCTTCATTTGGAAAAGTAAAACAGGAGGGGAGGATTTCCAGCCCCCCACTCCCATCCCTTTTAGTCGCCTTCTATGACATGCAGGAAATAGATCGGCAGTATTCTTTTTCCCCTAACCGCAGGGATAACATATACCATGGAAAGGTCTGTGGGCCTGGATGTGGATAGACAGATGTGGTTTTGGTGCATTACACATGACAGCTAGAGAATGAGTATGAGCGAATGTGGCCCTTTTCGTCTGTTTCCCACGTTAGCGAGGTAGTGCCAGGAAACAGATGAAGTAAGATCCATTCAGTCACAAACACACATAAATACATACATGCACATATATGCACAATTCATACATACACATACCAACATATACATATATATACACAAGCATATACACATGTATATATTCATACTTGCTCACCTCCATCCATTCCTGACGCCACCCCGCCCCACAGGAAATAGCAT